>PVKV010015039.1:0-25088 GCA_004027835.1 Alouatta palliata
GTCTCAAAAAAAAAAAAAAAAAAAAAAAAACAGTCAAATACTATTTGGACTTCAGCCAATTTTCCTTTTTTTTTTTTTTTTTTTTTTAATGGAGTCTTACTTTGTGGCCCAGGCTGGAGTGCAGTGACGCGATCTCAGCTCACTGCAATCTCCGCCTCCTTGGTTCAAGCAGTTCTCCTGCCTCAGCCTCCCGAATAGCTGGGATTACTGGCGCCTGCCACCATGCCCAGGTAATTTTTGTATTTTTAGTAGAGACAGGGTTTCGCTATGTTGGCCAGACATCTCAAACTCCTGACCTCAGTGATCCACCCACCTTGGCCTCCCAAAGTGCTGGGATTACAGTCGTGAGCCCCGTACCCAGCCCTTCAGCCTATTTGCTAAATCCAAGTGTTCTGGTCCTAGGGCCTTTCCCCACTACCCCATTCCCCTCCAATTGTGAAAGAGAAGGATTTAGGAAAAATAAAAGGAAATCTTAATTTCCACCATGGGGAGTCAACTTAAGGGACTCATTATCCCAAGTGGTGGTACAGTCTTAAGCTATAAATAGGGTTTTAAAAACAGGTTTAGCTAAACCCATAGACAACAGTGACATGAAAAGAGATGGTAGAGTTAAACCCTCGCACCCACTTGCTGGTTGCCTACTCTCAGCCCCGCTGCCCTCCTGGGGCACCTGGTGCAACCTGAGGAGCACTGGACTGGGAGT
Source organism: Alouatta palliata (assembly GCA_004027835.1). Classification (NCBI taxonomy): domain Eukaryota; kingdom Metazoa; phylum Chordata; class Mammalia; order Primates; family Atelidae; genus Alouatta; species Alouatta palliata. The sequence goes on from PVKV010015039.1 coordinate 704, forward strand.
CAATAAACCAGGTTTTGAATCCTAGCTCTGCTTACGATCAAGCACATGACGTCAGACAGTCAACTGCTCTTGGGCCTCAGGTTCCTCATCGGTAACATGGGAATGCAAGGAGTATCTAGTATTTCTGGTTGCTGTGACTGTAGTTTAAAAATGCATATAGGGCCGGGCAAGGTGGCTCATGCCTGTAATCCCAGCACTTTCGGAGGCCGAGGCGGGTGTATCACCTGAGGTCAGGAGTTCGAGACTAGCCTGGCCAATGTGGGGAAACCCTGTCTCTACTAAAAATACAAAATTAGCTGGGCATGGTGGTACATGCCTGTAATCGCAGCTACTCAGAGGCTGAGGCAGGAGAATTGCCTGAGCCTGAGAGGCAGAGGTTGCAGTGAGCTGAAATCACGCCACTGCATTCCAGCCTGGGCAACAGAGTAAAACTCCATTTCAAAAAAAAAAATAAAAGACCAGCCTGGGCAACGTGGCAAAACCTCATCTCTACCAAAAAAAAAAAAAAAAAAATACAAAAATTAGCCAGGTGTGCACCTATAGTCCCAGCTGCTTGGGAGGCTGAAGTAGGAGAGTCATTTGAGCTTGGGAGGACAGACTGCAGTGAGCCAAGATCTGCCCCTGTACCCCCACCTGGGCAACAGAGCCAGATCCTGTCTCAAAATAAAAATAAAAATGCATACAAAACACCAAATGCAGCCCCTGATACTTGCTAAGTGCTTAGTAAACATTCACCCAGCCTGGGTAATATGGGGAAAACTCATCTCTACAAAATGTACAAAACAATTTAGCTGAGTGTAATGGTGCATACCTGTAGTCCCAGCTGCCTAGGAGGCTGAGGTGGAAGGATTGTTTGAGCTGGGTAGGCGGTGGTTGCAGCGAGCCATGTTTGCGCCACTACATTCCAGCCTGGGTGACAAAGCCAGACCCTGTCTCAAAAAAATAAAACAAAAAAGCCAAAAAAAACAAAAAACATCTGCTAGTATGATTATTATCTACTGCAGGAGATCGGGCCAGGACTCACAGCCCTTTCCATTACACCAGAAAATTTGTTGTGTGATCTGGAGCAAGTCACTTCCTCTCTCTGGGCTTCAGTGTCCTCATGTGTAAAACGGGAAAACAGTAACCACCCGGCCTGACTCAGGAGAAGATAAAGTATCACATAGGAGTCAGGTATTATGATGAGAAATGGTACAGCAATCTAAAAGTATGGAATCTAGAGCCAGATTGCTTAGTTTTCAATCCTAGCTTCATCCTTTACTTAGGTAGATTCTTTTACTGTTCTGTGCCTCAGTTTCCTTAAATGGAGATGATAATGACTACCACTTCGCAGGTTCATAGGGTGGTTTTGAGGATAAATAAATGAATATATAAAACCACTTAGAATGGTGACTGGCACAGTAATTTATTTTGTTTGTTTGTTTTTGAGATGGAGTCTCACTCTGTCGCCCAGATAGGAGTGCAGTGGCACAATTTCAACTCATTGCAACCTCCACCTCCCAGGTTAAAGCAATTCTCCTGCCTCAGCCTCCCAAGTATCTGGGATTACAGGCATGCACCACCATGCCTAGCTAATTTTTATATATTTTGGTAGACATGGGGTTTCATCATGTTGACCAGATTGGTCTTGAACCTCTGACCTCAAGTGATCCTCCCCGCCTCGGCCTCCCAAATTGTTGGGATTACAGGCGTGAGCTACTGCCCTCGGCCTGAGTGTATGATTACTATGGAATGAGGCAGACCTGCTTCTATATACCAGCTACATCCTCCTGGCTGCGAGACCTTGGAGAAGTCATTTCCCCTCTCTGAGTCTCAGCTGTCTCCTCTCTATAGTGGAAGATGATTTAACAACTCCCGCTGTATTAAGATACCATGGCTCCACAGCAGAGTTGGGTTTGGCCAGTCTCACAGATCTGTCTCTTGCTTCAACAGTGTTTGGACAGAAGAGATCCCAGGACTTCCTGTCTTCCAGCCTCTCACCATCCTCCAATCTCCTCTCCACTTGCAACCTCAGGGACCATCTTCTCAGCTTCTGGGTCCAGCCAACACCATTGTTTGTGGTTAGCTCCTTCTTACCAACCCGTGAGCTCCCAGATTCATTAGAATTATTCCACCAAGGTGGAGGCAGCTATGAACTGGTCAGTTTGCACCTGCAGGCCTCCTCACCTGCCTTTCTCTGGGCTTTTTTTTTTTTTTTTTTTTTTTTTTGAGATGGATTCTCTCTGTTGCCTAGGCTGGAGTGCAGTGGCACAATCTTGGTTCACTGCAACCTCCACCTCCCGGGTTCAAGCGATTCTCCTTCCTCAGCCTCCTGAGTAGCTGGGATTACAGGCACGCTGCACCACACCCGGCTAATATTTGTATTTTTAGTAGAGATGGGGGTTTCACCATGTTGGTCAGGCTGACCTCGAACTCCTGACCTTGTGATCCACCTGCCTTGGCCTCCCAAAGTACTGGCATTACAGGCACGAGCCACCACGCCCTGCCTCTCTGAGCTTCTATTTACACGGCGACGATGTGGTTCTGGAAGGTATGGGCCATTTCTTCCATGAATTGGCCGAGGAGAAGCGCAAGGGTGCCTTGAAGCTGCAACACCAGCGCAGCGTCCGCACTCTCTTCCGGACGTCCAGAACCTGGCTTGCACTGAGTTAGGTAAGACCCTGGATGTGGCTGGACATGGTGGCTCTTTGGGAAGCCACCAAGTAATCCCAGCACTTTGGGAGGTCAAGGCAGGCGAATCAGTTGAGGTGAGGAGTTCAAGACCAGCCTGGCCAACATGGTGAAACCCTATCTCTACTAAAAATACAAAAAAAAATTAGCCAGGTGTAGTGGCTCACTGCTGTATCCCCAGCTACTTGGGAGGCTGAGGTGGATCACTTGAACCTGGGAGGCAGAGGTTGCAGGGAGCTAAGATCGTGCCACTGCCCTCTAGCCTGGGTGTCAAAAATAAATAAATAAAAATAAAAACCTGGATGCCACAGAAGCCACCATGGCCCTGGAGAAAAATCTGAACCAAGCCCTTTTAGATCTTCAAGCCCTGAGTTCTGCCCACACAGACCTCCATCCCTGTGACTTCCTGGTGAGTCCCTTCTTAGATGAGGAAGTGAAACTCATCAAGATGGGCAACCACTTGGCCAACCTTCCCAGGTGGCCGGCCCCAGGCTGGCCTGGGTGAGGTTCTTTTGGAAAGGTTCACCCACCCTCAAGCGCAACTGGGAGCCTGAAGGGCCGCTCTCAAAGTATCAGGGCTTCTGCCTAAGCCTCTCCCTCCAGCTACTAGGCAGCTTTTTAACTACCCTGGAGCCTTCTTCCAAGCCTTGGACCAAATAGAAATAAAGCTTTGTGGAAGCAAAAAAACAAAACAAAAACAAAGACTCAGGAAAGCACACACACACACTGCCTGACATATTCCCTCCTCCTTCCCTCTTGGCTCTTCCACATTTTTCTCAATCGTCCACTGTAATGCCCTTCTAACCCAGAACCCCTTCACTGCTTCCATAAGTCTCTCTGACTAAGCTGGGGCCATGGAGTTTGAAACCAGCCTGGGCAAACTAGCTAGTCCCCATCTCTAGAAACAATTCTTTTTTGAGGTGGAGTCTCACTCTGTTGCCCAGGCTGGAGTGATCTTGGCTCACTGCAACCTCTGCCTCCCAGGTTCAAGCGATTCTTCTGCCTCAGCCTCCCTAGTAGCTGGGATTACAGGCACTCGCCACCACGGTCAGCTCATTTTTGTATTTTTAGTAGAGACGCAGTTGCATCATGACGGTTAGGCTGGTCCTGAACTCCTGATCTCAAGTGATCTACCCACCTTGGCCTCCCAAAGTGCTAGGATTACAGGCATGAGCCACAGCGCCTGGCCTATAAACAATCTTTTAAAAGAGAAAACAAATTTTAAAGAGAAAACAAAAAAATAAAGCCAAGGCCAGAACTAGACTGCACACTCTGGAGGGACAAACCCTGGATTCACAGGCAGAAAACAAGGATTTGCTTGCTTGTCTTTGTGATGGAGGGTTCCGATATGCTGTTTCCAAGGAGCCAGGAGACCTCGGGCTGTTTGCAGGCTTTCCCCTTCTGGGCCTTAGGCTCCTCTTTGGTTTCATGATGAGGCTGTTCCATCTGTACCATGACATTCTGCAATCTTGTGATGCTGTGGCCAAGGCCAAGAATAGGGTTGAGTCTTTCTTTTCTTTTTAATGGACGAGGTGTCACTCTGTGACCCGAGCTGGAGTGCAGTGGTGCAGTCATAGTTCACTGCAGCCTCTACCTCCTAGGAGGCCTGAGTCTCAGTGGGGATGGGAATGAGGGTGCTGTGGGGGTACTTCTGAGTACTCCAACTTTGGGAGAGTGACTTGGTCAGATGTAGGATGCACCCTACTGCCCTACTGGCATGGGGGGCAGATGCCTCTGTAGGGCTGAGGAATGGGGTCCATATGGGAAAACTGCCTGGAGATAGTAAAACCAACCTGTCAGCATGCCAGTGCTGACCTAGCTCTTCAGAGCTGCCCTGGGCCTGGTCCTGCTGGTTGCAAGGGATAGGAGATGAGGGTCCTAACCTATCCAGAGGCCTCCTGTTCTATTCCCTCAACTGAAGACGGAAAACTTCACCTAAGAACCAGATAAATCCCCTCATAGACAGGTGCACAAAAATAACAGCTCAAAGCACCCTTGGTCCTTTTTATTAATTTTATTTATTTATTTGAGATGGAGTTTCACTCTTGTCATCCAGGCTGGAATGCAATGGCATGATCTCAGCTCACTCCAACCACCGCCTCCGAGGTTCAAGCAATTCTCCTGCCTCAGCCTCTCGAGTAGCTGGGACTACAGGCATGTGCCACCACGACCAGCAAATTTTTGTGTTTTTTTTTTTTTGAGACGAAGTTTCGCTCTTGTTGCCCAGGCTGGAGTGCAATGGCATGATCTCGGCTCACTGCAACCTCCGCCTCCTGGGTTCAAGCAATTCTCCTGCCTCAGCCTCCCGAGTGGCGGGGACTACAGGCATGTGCTACCATGCCCAGCTAATTTTTGTATTTTTAGTAGAGACGGGATTTCGCCATGTTGACCAGGATGGTCTTGATCTCTTGACCTCGTGATCCACCCGCCTCGGCCTCCCAAAGTGCTGGGATTATAGGCGTGAGCCACTGTGCCCGGCCTCCTTAGGAGTTGAGATTTTTTTCCCCCAAAATTTATATCTTTCAATTAAGGAAAATAGCTTAAACTACAGTGACTTAGGAACAAAACCAAGAGCACCTTACTCCCTCTCTTGTGCTCTTCCACTGCAAACTGCTCAAAAAAGGCTTAAACATAAGGTGAATTTTGGGCATTCCGGAGGAAAGACATACCTTAAAGGCAGCTGACTTTATGATTTTATTTTTTTAAAGATGGGGTTTCACCATGATGGCTAGGCTGGTCTTGAACTCCTTACCTCAGGTGATCCACCCACCTCGGCCTCCCAAAGTGCTAGGATTACAGGCCTGAGCCACCGCACCCAGCACAGCTGACTTTTAATTAGATTTTTTTTCTTTCTCCACTTTTAAAGGATAGGTAGTTGACTTGTATTTATTTATTTATTTTTTGAAAAAGAGTCTCACTCTGTCGCCCAGGCTGAAGTGCAGTGGTGTGACCATGGCTCACTGTAGCCTCTACCTCCCAGACTCAAACGATCCTCCCACCTCAGCCTCCCGAACAACTGGGACTACAGGCATGCGCCACCATGCCAGGCTTTTTAACTTTTTGTAGAGACGGGGTCTCACTCTTTTGTTCAGGTTGGTTTGGAACTTCTGGGATCAAGCCATTCTCCTGCCTTGGCCTCCCAAAGTGTTGGAATTACAGGTGTGAGCCACAGCGCCCAGCCTCAGCTCTATTAATGTTAACAAATATGTATACAAACCTAAGGGACAAACATTAACTTTTCCCCATTTCCCCGACTCTCGATCCGTACTTGGCTCCTGAATCCCTTTATTGGATGTGATTTTGGACCAGCCCTTCCCATACCCAGACCTCAGTTTCCCTGTCTGTACAACAATAATTATACATCCCCTGCCCATCGGAACACATCAAACCCAACGGGTAGAGCTCGACTGGGATGCAGAAGCGCGCTGATCAATAGGTAAAGAGTCAGATAAAATGACTGAACACATAAATTCCTCTTTGGCCAAGCCAAAGCCGCCGGGAGCCCCACGCTCTTCCGGGCTGTCGTAGGAGGGCCAAGGCCAAGTCATTGGGAGCCACGCCCCCATCGGACCCACGCCCCAAGAGCGCGAGGCCGGCATTTGCCGCGCCCAACCCTGCGGTCCAGGGAAGGGACCCAGAGTGACGTCACAGTCACTTCCTATGTAACACTCCGCCAAGAGAGAAAATAGTCCCCAACCCATATTGGGCACGCTCCCAAATACTAGGCGACGTATAAAATCCCAGAGTCTCTTCGGACCCGATTATGGCTTTGAGGCCTCGGAGCGAACTTCCGGAACACTGAAACTGTATCTTTCCCGGGACCAGCAGGGGAAGTAGTTCCGGCCTACAGTAGGCCGATGGGTTCCTCCGCAGCGGGTGAAAGAGAATGGCGACCTCGTCGATGCCGGAGTCAAAGAGGAACGTGACTACGAAAGCCTCGGGTGAGCTTCGGGTAGAGTCAGGCAGCCCCACCGTACCCAGCTGTAGAGTGAGGTCACACTGCGGTGATATCCGGAGGCGCGGTCCCGGGCCGGCGGGGCTGTCCGAACCAGGGCCCCGGGGTCCCAGGCCCTTTAGTCGCTCTCGCACTTGCCTGAGCGGAAAGCCGGTGCCGCCGCAAGATGGCGTCGGGCCTGAAGCACAGGCAGCGCCGGGGACAGCCCCGAGTCGCCAAGCCCCGAGACCGTCGCTGTCAGCCCCCTCCGCAGGGGAACCGTTGGGGAGCGAACCACTGACCCAGGGGGCCAGCGGGCTGTACCACCGACCCTGCACCCGGAGGGACGCGGGGGCCGAAGGGCTGAACCACTGAGCCCGGATGGGGCTCACACAGCGAAACGCTCCACGAGAGTCGTGGGGGCGAGGAAAAGGGTCAAGATTACCAGCCATTGACCACCGTCACGGGGAAGGGCCTTAGCCTGGGAAGGACACCTCCGTCCAGTTTTTCCCAGACTCCCCTCGCAATACACCAGGAAGCCCCGCCCCGTCGCAGACTCAGTCTTTGCGTCTGCAAAATGGGCGCCGGGGTGCAGCTGGGTGGCCCGTGGTTGCCGGGGCTGGGGAGGTGGCCCACTTGTTCCAGCCCCGGTCACCTCTCTTCACAGAGTGAAGTCCCCAGACCCTGCTCTCCCCTGTCAGGCAGCCCGCCGATCCGATGGAGGAGAACGAGGTGGAGAGCAGCAGTGACGCGGCCCCTGGGCCTGGCCGGCCCGAGGAGCCCTCTGAGAGCGGCCTGGGTGTGGGCACCTCCGAAGCCGTGTCCGCCGACAGCAGCGACGCCGCGGCTGCCCCGGGCCAGGCAGAGGCCGACGACTCTCGCGTGGGGCAAAGCTCGGACAGTGGCAGCCGTTCTCAGGTATTGACCGGGCTGGACGGCGTGGGTGGAGGCAAGGGCCGCGAGCAGCAGTGCCTGGTAGCAAGAGGAAACAGTCAGCAAGACCTGTTTATAGTTAATACCTGTTGTTTCTGGTTTACTGTGAGTCAGGCACCATGCCAAGCTCCTAAAATGGATGTTCTCATTTCAGCTTCATACCTTCTAAGACACATACCATTTTCCCCCACATCTTACAAAAAAGAAAGCCGAGGCTGAGTTCAGACAGAGCCAGGATTCAAATCTAGGCTGTGGTCTTAGCTACTGTACTACCCACAGTCCTGCCTCACACTTCGAGAGGCAGATGTCCAGGCTAGTCGTGGTAGCTCATTGCCTGTAATCCCAGCACTTTGGAAGGCTGAGGTGGGAGGATCACTTGAGCCCACGAGTTGGAGGCCAGCTTGGGCAACATAGCAAGACCTCATCTCTACCAAAAAAAAAAAAAAAAAAAAGGCAGGTGTCCTGGGTTAAGTCTGGGTCCTGCCTCCAGTTTACTGAGAAACCTCTTTGAGCCTCGGTCTCGCGGCTGCAGTAGAGCAGAAATACTTGCTTTCAAGGGTGCTTGATTGTGAGCTCTCACCAGATGTTCTCTTGCAAACATTTTGTATACCATCTCCTCCTGGCTCTGCCACTTCCTAGCCGTGCGATCTTGAGCAAGCTACCCAGCTTCTAGCTGTTTCCTCGTCTGTAAAGTGGGAATGATAAATATACCTGCCTCATAGAGTTTTTGTGAGGATGAAATGATGAAATAAATGAACATATGCAAAGCTAATAATTAAAGCAGTGCTCAGTGCACTGTAAGCACTCAGTAAGTATTAGCCATTCTTATCTGCAATATAATGATTATATTCAGTATGTCACGTGATAGAAGTACACGGCAGTCAGTGGTCATCACTCTGGGGTCCTGGGGTTTCATTAATTCAGCAGAGACGGGGCCTACCATGTGCTCAGCATGTGCTGGGCCCTGGAGACACAGCAGGGGAAAAGACAAGTTTGGTCCAGGCCCTTGTGGAGGGCACAGTCTGGCATGGAGGCCGTTCCAAGGCGCAGTGAACCACACAGTGGTGTGGTGCTGGGGACGTAGGCAGCTGCAGCACTGAGCGTGAAGAAGTCCTGACTGGGCCTTGGTGTCAGCGTTGACTTCCTAGAAGAGGTACCACCTAAATGGTGGTGAGAAGGCTGGGTAAGAGTTAGCCGTAGTGATGGCTGGGAAGAGTATCGGGCAGAGGGAATGAGTGATGCAAAAGCCCGATGAAAATAGCTCCCCCTGGCGGTGGTGTAGACTGCATAGGAGTCCCTTCCCTTATTTTGGGGTAGCCCCTGATGAGATCCAGGGACCCTGTGACCTTTTCTTGGGGGGGCTCTGTGACTGGAGGGCCTCTCCTAATGGTCCTCAGTGGGGCTGAGGGCATGAGTGGCTCCACTGACCATGTTCTTGGGCCAGAGAGCTCTGTCCAGCAAGTGGGAGCTGGCAGGCTGCCCTGCCCCATACCTGGCTGCTAAACTCCTTCCTTCCCTGTTTTATGCCCCTCAGGAGGAGGTGTCCGAGAGCAGCTCAAGCGCAGACCCCCTGCCTAATGGCTACCTCCCTGATTCATCGTCTGTGTCCCGTGGGCCAGTGGCAGGGGTGACAGGTGGTCCCCCAGCACTTGTGCACTCCAGTGTACTCCCAGACCCCAACATGCTGGTGTCTGACTGCACAGCTTCCTCCTCGGACTTGAGCTCAGCCATCGACAAGATCATCGAGTCCACCATTGGGCCCGACCTCATGCAGAGTGAGTCAGGCAGAGGAGCCCCACAGGGGTTTCCCTGCAGTGTCCGGCAGCTTGCTGCGCCCGTCCCAGCTGTGTGAACTCAGGCAGATCACTTTCCCATGCACAGTGCACAGAGTGGGAACAGTCACCCCTGTCTCATGGTGGCAAATGAGAATTGAATGAGACAACATGGTAAAGTTCTCAGCATGGCGCCTGGCATATAACAAGCTCTTTTTTATGTATGTGACGGAGTCTTGCTCTGTCACCCAGGGTGGAGTGCAGTGGCGCAATCTCGACTCACTGCAACCTCTGCCTCCCAGGTTCTAGTGATTTTCCTGCCTCAGCCTCCCAAGTAGCTGGGACTACAGGCGCATGCCACCACACCCAGCTAATTTGTATTTTTAGTAGAGACAGGGTTTCACCATGTTGGCCAGGATGGTCTCGATCTCTTGACCTCGTGATCCACTTGCCTTGGCCTCCCAAAATGCTGGGATGACAGGCGTGAGCCACCGCACCCGGCCAAAGCTCTCAATAAATAATAGAAACTGTTATTGCTTACCTTGTGCCCGGGGCTATTCTAAACTTTACATACATTAGCTCATTTAATCCTCCCAGTAACCCCAAAAGGTGGAGGGTGTTATTATGCTCACAGTCCAAATGAGAAATCTGAGGCACTGAGGACATGCATAACTTACCCACTGTCACCAGCAAGCAGTGTGGCGTGTCAGGCCATGAGCTCAGACAGTCTGACTCCAGAGCTGTGTCACCCAGGCTGGAGTGCAGTGGTGTGATGATAGCGCACTGCAGCCACAGACCCCTGGGCTCAAGGATTCTCTGCCTCTGAATCCTGGGTAGCTGGGATTATAGGTGTATGCCACCATACCTGGCTTATTAAAAAAAAGTTTTTTTTTTCTCTATCTATCTATTTATTTATTTATTTTTTGCAGAGATGGAGTTTTGCTGGCATGGCCAGGCTACTCTTGACCTCCTGGGTTCAAGCAGTTCTCCTGCCTCAGCCTCCCAAAGTATTGGGATTACAGGCATGAGCCGTGGCGCATGGTGCTGTACCCACTTTTTACTAATGACATTTATAAAGGCTATAGCGCCTCAAAAAGCCTTGGGATAGTCTGGGAATCCAACCCTAAGAAGGTGATGTAGGAGCTGGTCCTTTCCATTGAGAAGTTTGGAGAGGAAGGACTTTCCAGGTTTGCTGGTCGAAGCCCAGACAGCTGGAGTAGCTGTGGCCTCCTGTGTAAGTGTGGGCCAGCTGCTGAGGCAGCGTGTACCCCAGACCTCCAGACAGCCTGCCAAGGGAGTCAGCTGAGGCTCAGGGTCACCATAGCTGATTTGCAGTCACACATGGGAGCCAGAATGAGTGTGGACCAGCTCTGCTCACAGGCCAGAGTAGAGCCCCTGGGGGTGGGCCTGTTGCTGAGAACCCCTCCCCAGGAGATGTGACCCTTACCCATCTCTGCCCAGGCTGCATTACTGTGACCAGTGCCGAGGATGGCGGGGCCGAGACCACGCGATACCTGATCCTGCAGGGCCCAGATGATGGTGAGACGCAGTTGCCAGACTCAGGGAGGCCTGCAGTGGGCAGGGGGATAGAGGATGGCGGGGCCGAGACCACGCGATACCTGATCCTGCAGGGCCCAGATGATGGTGAGACGCAGTTGCCAGACTCAGGGAGGCCTGCAGTGGGCAGGGAGTAGGATAGGACAGGCTCTGCCACAGAGCCCCTGTGTGGCCCTGGCAGGGTATCCGCTGCTCTGGGCCTTAGTTTTCCTACTAACGGGGTGGCCTCTGGTGGGGAATTTGGTTCTGTGTTCCCTGGGCCTGCCTGGAAAGGGTAGCTACAGCTCACGGCCAGTGCTGCCCTCCATTTAACCCCCTCCAATTGCCTCTCCCACCCCCAGGAGCCCCCATGACATCACCAATGTCCAGTTCCACCTTGGCCCATAGCCTGGCAGCCATTGAGGCCCTGGCCGATGGCCCCACATCCACATCCACATGCCTGGAGCCACCTGAGGAGGCACAGGGTGGGCCTAGCTCCCCGGTGCAGCTGCTCCCAGCCTCTGGTGCTGAAGAACCGGACCTGCAGAGCCTGGAGGCCATGATGGAGGTGGTGGTGGTGCAGCAGTTCAAGTGCAAGATGTGCCAGTACCGGAGCAGCACCAAGGCCACACTGCTGCGCCACATGCGGGAGCGCCACTTCCGTCCAGGTGCGTCAGTTGCAGCCTACCTGCTTGTACTGCATGGGTGGGGGTGGGGTGCTGGGAGCCAGGCAAAGCAAGCTTGTCTTACCCTCCCCCCATCCCCAGTAGCAGCAGCTGCAGCAGGAGTTGGTAAAAAAGGACGTCTACGGAAGTGGAGCACCTCCACCAAGACCCAAGAGGAAGAGGGACCAGAGGAGGAGGACGATGATGACATTGTAGATGCTGGAGCCATTGATGACCTGGAGGGTAGGCCACCATGGTTCCTAGGCCCACCATCCCTACGTCCATCTACACATACTCACTGAGCTCCTGCTGGCCACTTGGAGGGCCAGGAAAGAGGAACTGGCACAGACACATCACAGGTCCCTCCAGTATAAGGCAGAGAAGGTTGTGCTGCAGGACAAGGACCTTTGTGTGCAATTGTGCACGCTGCACACTGCAAAAGAGCACGGGGGCCCTGTTCACATTTGTCCCACAGAAATAGAATACAAGTAAAGACGCGAGAGAAGGTCCTCGTCCTGTTGCTCAGGCTGGAGTGGAGCGTCATGATTGTTGCTCACTGTTACCTTGAATTCAAGCCATCTTCGCCTCTCAGCATCCTGAGTAACTAGGGCTACAAGCGCCTGCCAGCAAGCCTGGCTAATTTTTTAATTTTTGTAGAAACGGGGTCTCCCAGCCTGGGCAACATGGCAAAACCCCCGTCTCCACAAAAAATACAAAAATTAGCCCTTTGTGGTAAGTGCCTGTAGTCTCGGCTACTTGGGAGGATCACTTGAGCCCAGGAGGTCAGTGCTGCAGTGAGCTGTAATTGTGCCACTGCACTCCAGCCTGGGTGACAGAGTGAGACCCTACCTCAAAGAAAAAAGAAATGCCGTGCGTGGTGGCTCATGCCTATAACCTAAAATGTCATTTCAGTATGCAGTCATTATAACAATTATTAGTGAGTTTTTTAATACCAATTTTTTGAAGCTCAGTATTTTATACTTAATTATATCTCAGTTTGGACTAGGCATATTTCAGGTGCTCAATAGCCACCTATGACTGGTGGCTGCTGTTTTGGTTAGGGCAGTCATAGAGTTTGTAGATTCAATGTTTGTTTAAACTTCTTTCTAACAATGGCTATACAGTGTCTGGAGGAAGGGCTGCCTTTTCCCTATTCACATAAAGGTGCTTTATGAGCTAGTGGTAGGTGCCAGGAAGGGTGCAGGGAAAGAACTTCAGGAGCCCAGGGCAGGAACACGCAGAGTCAGCCAGGGAGACCAGGAGGACTTTCTGGAGGAAGCATCTATGTGGGCTTGGAGGAAGTAGGCAGGGGTAGGGAAGTGAGCTGGGCAAGGGGTCAGGGCTGAAAGAGTGGGTCCTGCCGCTGTTCACCATCTTTACTGTTCCCCCACAGAGGATAGCGACTATAATCCAGCTGAGGATGAACCCCGAGGCCGGCAGCTTCGGCTCCAGCGCCCCACCCCCAGTACCCCAAGGCCCCGAAGGAGACCTGGCCGGCCCCGGAAGCTGCCCCGCCTGGAGATCTCTGACCTCCCAGATGGTGAGCTTGGTCTTGGGAGGGGCTCGTGTGAGTGAGTCAGGAGTGGCCTCACTCCCTGCTTGCTGCTCTGGAGTTCTGGGGACTTGAGTGTGCCTTGCAGGGTAGCCGTCCCACACTGGGTCACCTGTAGGCTTCCTGGGAAAGGGGAAAGCCCTCAAAGACCCAAGCTCAGGAAACCCTGACTCAGGAAACAGCTTTACGGAAATGCCTTTCACCACAATTTGTCATAGCAAAAGAGAAATTTGGGTCTTTACCGCTGAACGAATAAGTTTTAAATACTACTGAAATGAGAACAGAGGAATAAGTCTGAGGCCTGGGACTGTCAGAGGAGCCCTGGTTGAGAGTGTTACTGGCTGGGGACAGGAAGGACCCAGGTGTGGTGTGAGCACCAGCTCTCCTGCCTGCAGTCTGTGTGACTTGAAGCTTAAATCTGCTTAAGGGCCAAATGCACACAAAAGGCTACAGTGGCAGCTGTTTGTGGTTTTTTTTTTGAGACGGAGTTTTGCTCTTGCTCAGGCTGGAGTACAGCGTCATGATCTCGGCTCACTGCAACCTCTACCTCCCAGGCCTCAGCCTCCCGAGTAGCTGGGATTACAGGCACTCACCACCACACCTGGCTAATTTTTGTATTTTTAGTAGAGATGGGGTTTCACCATGTTGGTCAGGCTGGTCTCAAACTCCTGACCTCGTGATCCACCCGCCTCGGCCTCCCAAAGTGCTGGGATTACAGGCGTGAGCCACCGCGCCCGGCCTGTTGATGATTTTGAAGAGGTAACAGATTTAGATCGTTCAAACTTCAAAGGGTTTGCAAGCATGAGTCAAGTCTTCTCCTGCCTTCCCTCTCATCAGCCCTCCAGCCGCCTGACCTCCCTAGGGAATGGCAGTGTTACAGCACTGCTATTGCTTTCCAAGCCTTAGAATGTTCTGTGAGGTCACCAAAGCCACCATTCTGGCCTCCCTTGGACAAATGGGGCAGATTCTCTGCAAGAGGAATTCCTCTCTGCAAGAGGAATGGCTTTGCCTGCGGGTACACAGCATGTCAGTGACAGAGCCAAGCCTAGAACCCAGCTTTCCTGACTGGGATGTCCCAGTTCTCACTGTTGCTCTAATCCAGGCTAGGTCCTACTGTGCTGACGGAATGTCGGCTGTGTCGGGGGGTGGTATCCACACTGCCTTCTGCCACAGGCTGTCTGTGTTATGCGACTCCATGCACCTATCAGTGGTCCGTGATAAGGGGGTGTGAGGATATTTTGGCTGGCTTCTGGCCCACCTGGCCTCACCTGTCCTGGTGTGTCAGTGGCTGGCTCTGACCTGGAATGTCCATGGCAGGTGTAGAAGGAGAGCCTCTAGTGAGTTCCCAGAGTGGCCAGAGCCCTCCAGAGCCGCAGGATCCCGAGGCTCCCAGCTCCTCAGGCCCAGGACACCTGGTGGCCATGGGCAAGGCAAGCAGGACCCCTGTGGAAGTGGGTGTGAGCCAATCAGATGCAGAGAATGCAGCCCCCTCCTGCCCAGATGAGCGTGACACTCCGCCCCGGCGCCGAGGTCGACCTTCCAGGCGCTTCCTAGGCAAGAAATACCGCAAGTATGTGTAGCAGAGGTCAGGGTGGGGGAGGAGTGTGGTTAAGCCCCAGCCCCACCAGACGTTCCCCCCACACCATCCTTCTTCAGGTACTATTACAAGTCACCCAAACCACTTTTGAGGCCCTTCCTGTGCCGCATCTGTGGCTCTCGCTTTCTGTCCCACGAAGACCTGCGCTTCCACGTCAATTCCCATGAGGCCGGCGATCCTCAGCTCTTCAAGTGCCTGCAGTGCAGCTATCGCTCCCGTCGCTGGTCCTCGCTCAAGGTGCGGCAGCCAAAGAGGCTTGGGGCTTGTGGGAGGGTGAAGAAGGCAAGCAGAGGCCAGCTGGGGCCACCGAGGGAGAATGGAGTCACAGAGCATCCTGGGACACCCTCTCCTGCTGCTCTTCAGGATGCTTGTCCTGGCTCACTGGTGCACTGAAGAACGCCCAGCTCCTTTGACCCTGCGGGAATGTGGGGAGGAGCTGGGAGGGCTGCCGCGGGTGTTTCTGCAGGCTGCACAGGGCACAGCAGTAGCATGTCTTCAAGAGTGTTGTTGTGGATATCACAGATTAGCTTGTTCGCCACCACAGATGCCATAAAACTGTTTTCATCTGATTCCGTGTGTTAGAAAGATTTCCAGCAGATGGCAGTCATGTGTCTCAAGAAAAGTGTTCCTTTTAGGCCAGGCCTGGTGGCTCATGCCTGTAATCCCAGCACTTAAGGAGGCTGAGGCGGGCGGATCACCTGAGGTCAGGAGTTTGAGATCAGCCTGACCCACATGGAGAAACCCTGTTTCTACTAAAATTACAAAATTAGCTGGGCATGGTGGCGCATGTCTGTAATCCCAGCTACTTGGGAGGCTGAGGCAAGAGAATCACTTGAACTCGAGGCAGAGGTTGTGGTGAGCTGAGATCGCGCCATTGCACTCTAGCCTGGGTGACAAGAGCAAAACTCCGTCCCAAAAAAAAAAAGAAAAGTGTTCTTTTTTTCTTCTTAACCCAAAACTACCATGTGGCCTGCAGCAGCCCTGAGCCTTTTATGCAGTGCCTGGATAATTAAATCCTTCCACAGCCCAGTGAGGTTATAGGTATCCATAGTCCCATTTTACTGACCCGGGAAACTGTGATGGCCTGGCCAGTGTGCAAGCTGGCAGCTGTGGGAGAGGGTACTTTCAGACATGGTGGTCAGAGCAAGCCCCTGCACTCTGTGCATGCTATGCTCTGGGTTTTGCAGAGAGGATGTCCCATGGCACAGTGGGAGAGGTGCAGACTGTGGCACCATGGTGCCTAGCTTCAGCTCCAAGCTGTGCCATCATAAGGTCCCTCCACCCTGAGACTCAAGTTCCTCCTTTGTCAAGTTGTGAGCCAGCACAGAGCCTGGCACAGAGTGGGTGCTCTCGCTGGGGATAGTCCCTGAGCGTTCCCAGGCTTTGACCCGTTCATCAGGGTGTGTCGTCCACATGCCTATGTTCTGTGAGCTGCTTCCGCAGCAACCCTAAGGCTGTGGCCACAGGCGTGGTGGAGTGGAGATGGGAGAGGAGGCCCAGCCCACCATCCTTTTGTCTGTCTCTCAGGAGCACATGTTCAACCATGTGGGCAGCAAGCCCTACAAGTGTGACGAGTGCAGCTACACCAGTGTCTACCGGAAGGATGTCATCAGGCACGCAGCTGTGCACAGCCGGGACCGGTCAGTGGTGGGTAGGGCCCGGGCAAGAGAGGCCAGGTTGGGTGAGGAGGTGGAGGCCCAGGATAACCATGGTTCCCACTTATCCAGCGCCTGCTCTGAGCCAGCCCCGTTTGTTGCACGTTGCAGACATGAGCAGAAAGGCGGTTCACTGCAGATCATCTGGCTTAGAACAGGGCAGTACCAGGGCCTTGAGGTCCCCAATTCAACCTCTTACCTCTTGTAAGCTTTAGTTTCTCATCAGATGCGGACAGTTGTTGAGGGGACTGAAGGAAATTGTGTACCTGAAGTTCAGTAAATAATCCAAGATCTTCCAGACTGCAAGTCCTACTAACCTCTCACAGGCTGAGAGTGCACCTGAGACACAGAAATAAAAGTCCTTAGGCACCTAATGATTGCTCACAGGATTAGAATTAGATCTGGAGCTTCAGGAAGGAGTTACCTTCATGAGGGATGGTGTGTGTGCAGAGGTTGATGACAGAGGCCCACTGGGACAGCAGCTCTAGCTGTGTGTGTGGAAAAGCCAGCTCAAGATGCTTGCAGGCTTCTTTTTTAAAAATGCAAAAAAAAAAAAAGGGTTCTGTGGCCAAGTAAGATTAGCGTAGGATCACCAACTTACGGAGCTGTTCATCTCTTTTCTGCACGATTTCTTAGCGCCTTTATTGACTGACTGATTGACAGAGTCTCACTCTGTCACCCAGGCTGGAGTGGAGTACCACAGTTACAGCTCACTGCAGCCTTGACCTCCCAGGCTTCAGCAATCTTCCTGCCTCAGCCCTCCTAGTAGCTGAGACTACAGGCGCTTACTACCACACCCGGCTAATTTTTTATTATTTATTAATTTTTTTTTAATAGAGACACTGCCTTGCTGTTGCCCAGGCTGGTTTCAAACTCCTGGCCTCAGTTGATCCTTAGAACCTTTAATATGCAAATAACAGTTTGTGATTGAGAGAGAGAAAGAATGTACCATTTCACAAATATATTTGAGTGCAGAATGTGTTATTTACAGCCTGCCTCTTAGCATTTTCCTGAGTGCACTCTAGCTGGGGAAGCACTGTTCTAAGAGAAAGGGGCTTGGCAGGGAGTAGGCTCAGAGCGGGTACTGGGTCTGTTCAGTGTGAGAGGGTCTAGGGTGGGCTTGGGGAAGCTCTGGTCTAACTCCTCGGCCTTTTCCCCCAGGAAGAAGAGGCCAGATCCGGTGAGTCTGGGGTGCTGGCCTGGGAAGGGAGCCTGCCCTGGGGGGTTGTTTGTAGGGGTGGGGGCAAGATGGGAGGTTTTATCCTCCCTCCTCCCCTTCTCTCTCCATCTGGCCCCTTCTTATGCCTTCCCAGACTCCAAAGCTGAGCTCTTTCCCCTGCCCTGTGTGTGGCCGTGTGTACCCCATGCAGAAAAGACTCACGCAGCACATGAAGACACACAGCACTGAGAAGCCCCACATGTGTGACAAAGTGGGTGGGGGCCGGAGTGGGGCTGGGAGGAGGGCCTTCCCTGGGTGATGGAGGGTGATTGCCATCTCACTGTTCCCCGTCACAGTGTGGAAAGTCCTTTAAGAAGCGCTACACCTTCAAAATGCACCTGCTTACGCACATCCAGGCTGTCGCCAACCGCAGGTACGTCCCCGTGGAGGCCCCTTGGGACAGGAGCAGTCCCCAGCTCATCACTGAGCTTCTGTCCCTCTAACCGCCTCCAGGTTCAAGTGTGAGTTCTGTGAGTTCGTTTGTGAAGATAAGAAGGCATTGCTGAACCACCAGCTGTCCCACGTCAGTGACAAGCCCTTCAAATGCAGCTTTTGTCCCTACCGCACCTTCCGAGAGGACTTCCTGCTGTCCCATGTGGCTGTCAAGCACACAGGTCAGGCTGGGCACACCTCAGCCCCACTCACCAGCCCTCAGCTCCCTGTACCCCTGACCAATCCTCTTCCCCCTTGACAGCCCCAGCCACAGAACAGCCCAAGTCTTTCAGGTGTAAAGAGAATTTCCCATAGGCATATTCATCTTAACCTGAGCCTGGGTTCCTGCTCGGCCTGTCGTTCTCTGGATGGCCCTGGGCTAGTTGGTGCCCTTTCTGAGCCTTCCATATTTATGAAATGGGGGAATCATGGCTCACACCTGTAATCCCAGCACTTTGGGAGGCCGAGGTGAGCAGATCACGAGGTCAAGAGATCAAGACCATCCTGGCCAATATGGTGAAACCCTATCTCTACTAAAAATACAAAAATTAGCTGGGTGTGGTGGCACATAGGAGAATCGCTTGAACCTGGGAGGTGGAGGTTGCAGTGAGCTGAGATCGCGCCAGTGCACTCCAGCCAAGTGACAGAGCAAGACTCCATCTCAAAAAAAAAAAATAGAAATGAGGGAATCGGACGTACCTTCCATATGGTTGTGACGGAAGTCAGTTCCATTCGTTCCTCAAGCCCTGTGTGGGCTGGCACTGGGGCTGGAGAGGAGGCTCTCCTAGGCCCTGCCTTGGCAGATGAAGCTGCAGAAACAGCGGCATTTGCTTGGCCCACAGATGCTGCACTGCAAACATTGGTTCTTCGGTGCCTAGCTCTCTGGTCAGCACACTAGGGGCGATTAGAGAAAAGAAGCCAGGGGTTCCCTTAGCCAGAGTCCTGTGATGACCCATAGGAGGAGTGTGTAGTCACATAACCTTGCAAATAGGCACGCACGGGAAGGCTGTTGAGTGCAGAGGGCGGCCCTTTCTCATTTTTGTCCTGGGCTACCAGAATGAACAGCAGCATGTGTTTGCCTACATATAGGAATGAATCGCTGGAAGTGAGTCAGCTGGAGAGATCCTTAGAGTCGAGAAAGGACTCCTAGAGGGGTCAGCTAGGGGTGGGCAGACTTAAGCATGCCCCAATGTGTGCCTCCAGGGGCCAAGCCATTCGCCTGTGAGTACTGCCACTTCAGCACACGGCACAAGAAGAATCTCCGCCTGCACGTACGGTGTCGACACGCAAGCAGCTTCGAGGAATGGGGGCAGCGCCACCCTGAGGAGCCCCCCTCCCGCCGTCGCCCCTTCTTCTCCCTGCAGCAGATTGAGGAGCTGAAGCAGCAGCACAGTGCAGTCCCCGAACCACCTCCCAGCTCCCCAGGACCTGAGGTAAGGTCGGCTGAGCAGACAGCAGACAGAGGAGCTTGCGGGCATGAGTCAGGATGACAGTGAGGCCGCTTCTCCCAGCCCCCGCATCATTTGCACATTGAGGTGCAATAAAATGATCCCTGCCCCCTGCCTCTCAAGACCGTAGTAAAGACTTGCTGAGTCACACATATCCAGCCCTAAGCTTAGAGTAAGGGTGGCTTTCTAGTGCTGGTAATAGAGAATGGAAATACCAGTAACTTCACTGTGATCACGGTTTTTTATTCTCTCTTATACAGTAATTCCACAGGTTAGCAGTCTAGGGCTGATGTGACGATTGTACAGTCATAAGAGAATAAGCTCTCAGTATCTTTGCCCAGTCATCTTAGGCATATGACTTTCATCTTTCTAGTTGCCTCATGGTCCGGTATGGCTGCAGGAGCACCAGCCTTCCCAGCCACATCCTGGGCAGGAAGCAGGAGGAAGGGATGGGGGAGAGGCAAAAAGGATACCTGCCATCTATCGATCTTCCTCATGAACTTCACCTGAAGATCGTTGCTTAGTCATGTAGCCACACTTTACCTAGCTGCAAGGGAGGCTGAGAAATGTAGTCTTGGAGCTGGGTACATTGCCACCCTGATGAAAATCAGAGTTCTGTTAGCAAGAAGGAAGAGGAGGATGGACTCAGGATAGGCAGCTAACAAGCAGTCTCTGCCATGTGAGCTGACACAGTATCCCCAGAAAGATGGACCACATGACATGCTGGTAGATCACAGGCCCTGGAATCACACAGTCATGGGTTCAAGTCCTCACCCTGCTATGTATTAGGAGGATCCTTGGCCAGCCACTTCACCTCTCTGAGCCTTAGTTCCTTCATCTGTAGTAGTAAGCTGGTATATTTTGAAAAGTGGTTACGGGCTGGGCGCAGTGGCTCACGCCTGTAATCCCAGCACTTTGAGAGGCCGAGGCGGATGGATCATTTGAAGTCAGGAGTTCGAAACCAGCCTGGCCAACATGGTGAAACCCCATCTCTACTAAAAATACAAAAATTAGCTTGGCGTCATGGCGGACACACATAATCCCAGCTATTCAGGAGGCGTAGATACAAGAGTCACTTGAACCCAGGGGGCAGAGGTAGTGAGCCAAGATTGCGCCCCTCTGAGTAACCCCCTACATGGGCACCGAGGCGGGAGAGCTGTGCAAGCCCCAGGCACAATTAGTGCCTGAAGAATATCTTAGTTTATAGTGTTATTACTCAGTTATTTCCTTTATATAATCCTTTATATATTATCATGTATTAGTTTATAGAATTAGTACCTAAAGTATAACTTACTGCTTACATATACCTAGCTTATATAGTCATACTTAGTACTTATATATGTCGTACTTAGTTCCATATAATCTTTCTATATAATCATGTAAGTATTGTAGTCAGAGCTGTACCGACACATGTAGTGCTGATTTATATTATCCTTCTCTATAACCATATAGTAGTTTGTAGGAGGAGGAATGCCTAGAGCAGTCACAAAGCGGAAGCAGTACGTGGGAAAACAGCCAGAACAGGACAAGAACCAAAGACCCACGCGGTGGCGTCCCTGCTTGAAAGGGCATATGCTGTATGGCAGGCTTGGAGCAAGAGCCTCTCCTCCTGAAAAAGGAGTTGTAGTACCTTGCATCCAGTTCCTGTGGAAAGTAGGCCTCAGGCCTGAGATCCCGCAAATAACTGAGGGAGAAGAACCCCTCTGGTGTGACTGGGTCACGGTAGCTGTACACCCTGTCAGGCTTTTCTCGCTTCTGTGCTAGCTCAAATCATCCTCCCATAAGATAAAGAAGAGCACAAGTCTGTCAGCTCCCACTACATTGGTTTACGGTATCTTTCTATAAGAATCCTTTGAAGTCTCCAGCCCCCAGATAAGAAGTGTTATGCACGACACCTGTTACGCACAGCCCACCTCCTTGCCTCGGTGCCCATGTCGCGGGTTACCCACACGCCACTCCACACCAGCCTACATGACAGAGAGACTCTTGTCTCAAAAAAACGAAAAATGGTTATGAAGATGAAATGAGCCAACAGATGTAAAATGCCTGGCAGATTGGAGGCGCTTGGTAAATGGCACTTGAATCTGGGTCAGCCCCTCTCAGATATGGCCATATCTCCACGCCATAGATACCTCCAGAGGCGACACCTTTCCAGTCATCTGAGGCTCCCTCACTGCTCTGTCCTGACACCCTGGGTGGCGCCACCATCATCTACCAGCAAGGTGAGCTCTGCGGGAGGGTAGGAGCTCTGAGTGGGGCAGGGGCAGGTCGTGCTGGTGGGGGCTGGAAGATGGGGAGGGGGTAGTATTGGGTCCCGGTTTTCTAGCACTTTGTCAGGCTTAGGTCCCACCCCACCCAGGAGCCGAGGAGTCGACCGCGATGGCCACGCAGACAGCCTTGGATCTTCTGCTGAACATGAGTGCTCAGCGGGAACTGGGGGGCACAGCCCTGCAGGTGAGCTGCCTTGGAACCTGCTCCTCTTCACAGCTACCGCAGGTGCCCAGCCCTGCACTGGACACAGGGACTAGAGGACACAGTGAATCAGAGCTGCCCCTCCCTTGGGAGCTACTCAGTAGTAGAGGAGACAGATAGCTGAAGTCGCATGGGCAAACACAGGAAGAGGCTGTGCCAGGGAGGCTGCAGGGTCTCCCATCCATTCTCCAGAGTCACTGAGACCTCTGCCAGGTGGAGCGAGTATGCACGCCCCCGTGGCATCTAGTAGGGCTCTGTTGTTTTGTTTTGTTTTGTTTTTAAGAGATGGAGTTTCACTCTGTCACCCAGGCTGGAGTGCAGTGGTACGATATTGCCTCCTTGCAGCCTCTGCCTCCCAGGTTCAAGTGATTCTCGTGCCTCAGCCTCCTGAGTAGCTGGGACAACAAATGCCCAGCTAATGTTTTGTATTTGTAGTAGAGACAGGGTTTTCCCGTGTTGCTCAGGCTGGTCTGGAACTCCCAAGCTCAGGCAATCCACCCATCTTGGCCTCCCAAGGTGCTGGGATTACCAGTGTGAGCCACTGGGCCCGGCCAGGGCTCTGTTCTTGTTTGGTCTTCCTCCTACCTCTGGAGCCACTGTGTGCCTGTGGGTACCCCCCCATGGGTCTGAACTAGCTTTCCATCTACAAGAGCGCCCTCATTCCAGGACACCACCTACAGCCTGCAGACACCCAGGGCTTCCTCTAGATCAGACAACTCTCTCGAGTTCCTGGGGTCTTGATTCATGCCCCTACCCACCTGCCTCTTCACATCTGGCCTGGTCTCCAAGGCAGAGGGAAGTATATTAGCCCCTCCTGTTTCCCAGCCTCATGAGAAGATGGAGAGTGTTTTTTTTACGATGACAAATTCCAGAAATAGTTTAGTTCATGGCAGTTAGGGGGTGTATAGAAGTTTTACATTTTTAGATGAGAAAATTTATCAGTCTTCTGTAGTTTTGCCTTTGGTATCATCCCTACAAAGACTCCCCCAGCTTATACCCCAAGGTGACATAAACATTCATTTATATTTTTTTCTTAGGATTTTACTTTTTAAACTTAAACCTTATTCCGCCTGGAATTTACTTCTGGTGTATGCAGAAATGTAGAGATCTATTTTTTTTTTTTCGAGTCATCCAATGTGGTATGTTCAATGGTATCTCTTCCCCTGTGGTTTGCAGTGTCCTACTTATTATATACTAGATTCTGAAATATGTAGGCGTCTGTTTCTAGACTTCAGTTCTGTTCTATTGATATGTCTCCTGTTCCCATGCCAATCTCATGTGGTAGAGTTTTTCTGCTTACAAATGCACATGCTTATAAAAGAAACAGAATGAACATTAGGAAATGCTTTAGTACTATAGGGTGCAGCCCTGTAGGGTTTTGTGAGCCCCTTTCTGCTGGTGCGGAGACAAGAAACTGTAGAAATAAAAGACACAGACACAGAGGTAGAGAAAAGAGGGTTTGGGCTCGGGGGTCCACTGCCAGCCAAAGCGCGGAGACCTGCAGTGGCCCTGAGTGCTTGGACACTGACTTTTATTGAGTACAAAGCAGTGGGCAGGGAAGGTAGGATGAGGTAATGGTGGTCAGTGATAGGGTCAGGTAAATCATGTGTCTTGAAGATAGGGGGCCAAGACTTTCAAGTAGCCGAGGCGAGGAGAAAACCTTAATGCGTCAGCGCTCTTCGCATGTCTGTTAGAAATGTCAAGGACACTAAGATTATATTACTATTATTCTTATCTTTTAAGAAAAAGAGAAACCAGGTGCAGAAGCAGGGCGTGAGAGTAGACATGGAACGTGAGCACTGAAGCACAACATCACATAGAGACAGTTAAGCCCCCGGATGTTTGTGGGTTTCCCTGACAGCCGTCAGGCCTTGTCACAAGAGCTTGGAGAAGCGGAGTTTTCTCCTAACTTCCCCAGGAAGGAGATGTCTCTGCCATTTTGGATATCTCCTTCCCTAGCTGGCTAAACAGCCGGTGCTTTCACAGCGCTGACGCTGCCGCACAGCCGAGGCGCCCTCCAGCAGCTCTTATGTGGGCATGACAGAGGGCTGAGAGCATCCTGCCTTAGGATCACTTTGTTTACAATGTCACCTTAGTTCCATGCTTCATACCCTGATAGTCATTAGTAAAATTAAAGGTTATATTGAGTATGTATCTTTATGATTATAAGTAACTATAAGATTATATATGATTATATAAAGGAATAACTATGTGCCTACATTTCTAATTCTTTTCTAAATTAATATTTACATGGTAACAGGCTGAGGTTTCAGACACTTGCCATGGCACGTGGGGGTTCCCCCCGCCACATAGTACAAGGTACAATTCTTGGCATTTCTCCCCTCCCCTCAGATACCCAGTTAATGGGTCCAGAAGAGTTTCTTCAGGGCTTTGTCGATGCGCATACTAACACCTAGACCTTTGCTGCATAAAAAATAGGCCAGGCGGCCAGGCGCAGTGGCTCATGCCTGTAATCCCAGCACTTTGGGAGGCCGAGGCA
>PVKV010015039.1:25188-55307 GCA_004027835.1 Alouatta palliata
CCTGGTCAACATGGTGAAACCCCGTCTCTACTAAAAATACAAAAATTAGCTGGGCATGGTGGCACGTGCCTGTAGTCCCAGCTACTCGGGAGGCTGAGGCAGGAGAATTGCTTGAACCCAGGAGGCAGAGGTTGCAGTGAGCCGAGATCGCGCCATTGCACTCCAGCCTGGGTAACAAGAGCGAAACTCCGTCTCAAAACAAATAGGCCAGGCGTGATGGGTCACACCTGTAATCTGGGAGGCTGAGGTGGTGGATCACAAGGTCAGGAGATCGAGACCATCCTGGTCAGCATGTTGAAATCCCATCTCTTCTAAAAATACAAAAATTAGCCGGGCATAGTGGCATGTGCCTCTAGTCCCACCTACTCAGGAGGCTGAGACAGGAGAATCACTTGAAGCCAGGAGGTGGCAGTTGCAATGAGCCGAGATCATGCCACTGTACTCCAGCCTGGGTGACAGAGGGAGACTTTGTCTCCAAAAAAAAAAGGGGAATCTCACTATTGTTGCTCCTCAGCATCACCTCTTTTTTCACTTAACAGTGTGTGAGGCCGGGCGTGGTGGCTCACGCCTGTCATCCCAGCACTTTGGGAGGCCGAGGCAGAGGGATCACAAGGTCAGGAGATTGAGACCATCATGGCCAACATGGTGAAACCCTGTTTCTACTAAAAATACAAAAACAGCCGGGCGTGCTGGCTCACGCTTGTAATCCAAGCACTTTGGAGGCCAAGGCAGGCGGATCACCTGAGGTTGGGAGTTCAAGACCAGCCTGACCAACATGGTGAAACCCCATCTTAAAAAATAAAAAAATAAATAGAAAAACTTAGCCGGGCATGGTGGTACGCACCTGTAGTCCCAGCTACTCAGGAGGCTGAGGCAGGGGAATTGCTTGAACCCGGGAGGTGGAGGTTGCAGTGAGCCACATCGTGCCTTTGCCCTCTTGGCTGGTGACAGAGTGAGACTCCATCTTGGAAAAAAAAAAAAAAAAAAAAGTTACAGCGTGTGATGCATGGCCTGGCCAGCACCTGCAGTTACCCTCATTCTCCTAAGATCTCCCTCTTGCATCTCTGTATCATTCCATCATCACACGGATGTTCTCAGCTATAGTTATGCAGTCCTTTATTGGTTGAGTTCGTTTTTTTTATTAATTCAAGCAGTGCTTCAGTGTACACATATTTTCAGTGCTCATAAACAGTTTTTTATTTTTTTGAGTCAGATTCTCACTTTGTCGCCCCAGCTGGAGTGCAGTGGTCTGATCTCAGCTCTCTGCAACCTCCACCTCCTGGGTTCAAGCAATTCTCCTGCCTCAGCCTGTCAAGTAGCTGGGATTACAGGCACATGCCACTATGCCTGGCTAATTTTTGTATTTTTAGTAGGGACGAGGTTTCACCACTTTGGGAGGCCAAGGCAGAACTGCCTGAGCCCAAGAGTTCGAGACCAGGCTGGGCAACGTGGTGAAACCCTCTTAAAAAAAAAAATTAGCCAGGTGTGGCGGTACATGCCTGTAGCCTAGCTACTTGAGAGGCTGAGGTGAGAGGTTCGCTTGAGCCCAGGAGGTTGAGGCTGCAGTGAGCTGTAATCACACCATTGTACTCCAGCCTGAGCAATACCGTCTCAAAAACAAATGTAACTGCGTGACTGCAAATGAGGTTGAACTTCTCTCTGTATGTTCAGAGACCATTTTATCCCTTTTCTAAAATACCTGTTTGTATCCTGTATCTGTTTTTTTATTAAGTTGTTTTTAGTTATTGCTTTGCAGGAACTCCATATGAGGGAAGTCTACCTTTTTTCTCTGAGTTGTTAAATATCTCCCCACCCCAATTTTTTGTTTTCTGACTTCATTTTATGGTTAGTTTTGCTCTAGGTTTTATCTTTCCCTGTCATGAATAGAAAAATCTCCCCATTCCAATTCTAAAATACTTAACCTAGCTGGGCGCAGTGGCTCACGCCTGTAATCCCAGCACTTTGGGAGGCCGAGGCGGGTGGATCATGAGGTTGAGAGATCGAGACCATCCTGGTTAATATGGTGAAACCCCGTCTCTACTAAAAATACAAAAATTAGCTGGGCATGGTGGCACGTGCCTGTAGTCCCAGCTACTCGGGAGGCTGAGGCAGGAGAATTGCTTGAACCCAGGAGGCGGAGGTTGCGGTGAGCCGAGATCGTGCCATTGCACTCCAGCCTGGGTAACAAGAGCGAAACTCTGTCTCAAAAAAAAAAACTTAACCTAATTTTCTTTTATTTAGTTTTATGAAGCCAACTGTGGAATACAATGTATGCCGGAGCTCTTTTTTCTAAGTGATTTGTCACTTGTCCCCAGTATTTCTTGACTGCAGCGCTACTGACATGTTGGGGCAGATACTGTTGTGTGGTGGGGCGGTCCTGTGCATTATGGGATGTTCAGCAGCACACCTGGCCTCCCTTGCTACTTGCCAGTACCCTCCCCCTCCTGTTGTGACAAGAAGTGTCTCCAGACATTGCTAAGTGTTTGTCGGGGGCAAAATTGCTCTGCCCTATTCCTGTTGGTCTGTTGCCAGTTGCTGAGTGAGATTTGGGAAACCAGAGTGTATTTTAGAACTTGAGTTATACAAATGAGTGATGGCGGCACTGGTCTGACAAGTGTGGGTGGGTACATCTGGGGGCGCTGAGATGGGAGAGGGGTCTTGCGTACCCACTCCTCTGCACAGACGCTGGCCATCTTGCCCCCCTGGTGCTGTTGCAGGTGGCCGTGGTGAAGTCGGAGGACATGGAAGCGGGGTTACCATCCCCTGGTGGGCAGCCCTCCCCTGAAGGTACCACTCCACAGGTGGTCACCCTCCATGTGGCAGAGCCAGGGGGTGGTACAGCAGCTGAGAGCCAGCTAGGCCCTCCTGACCTACCACAGATCACCTTGGCATCTGGTCCATTTGGTGGGACTGGCTACAGCGTTATCACAGCACCCCCTATGGAGGAGGGGACGTCAGCTCCTGGCACACCTTACAGGTGAGACCTGCTGCCTGCAAGGCTGCTTTCAGCTCTTGGTAGGTGTGGTATGTGACTCAGTCCAATTTTGGGCCCCACCCAAGCCTAGTTGGCAGGACGCAAAAATCCCAATGCACATAAAGTGATTGGTGATGGAGTCTACTTTTCTCAGAAGGTCAAGAGCTACCATTTTTTGGCCACTTACATATTCCAAGCACTTGGCACTTGTGATGGTACCTAAACCATTCCCATGAGATCCAGGTTTCCCTTGTTTTACAAATGAGGAAATGGACTAGGGAGGTTAAGTAACTGGCCTGAAATCAGACAAGCAGTAGGTGAGATTTGGGCCCTGATCCTTTGGTTGCCATGCCCAGGGGCTCTTTGGCTGGGATGATCCCAGTGTTCTCCTACTCTGACATTCTGAGCAAGCTCAGGCTTTTTTGCCAGCATTTCAGGCGTGGCACCTGCACTTGGCTTCTCTACAATGAATGAGCTTGAGCAGGCATGTTTGTGTTCACCAAACTCTTAGGCCATCTGAGGAAGTCCTGAATCCCAAGTGTCAAATTGTTCAGCTGGGCTGGGAGTCAGCGTCCCTGGGCCTGTGCCCTTGGCCAGCACCTGGGCGGCAGGTCCTTATTAGCCCTGCCTCCTCCACTAGCTGCTGGTGGCGGATTCACTGTCTGCTACTGGTTGGCCTGGTCGCCCTGTCCTGCTTGACTTGGCCAGACTTGGGCTGGACCCTTCTGCCTCAGTGTGTGCCCCTCACCTCACCATATTTACCAAGGAGGACAAGGATTACCAGTTTTTGAGAAGGACCTATGCCTGACTTGTAACCATTCACAGAAGAGACAGAAGAGGGCCATTTGGTAACAGGGCAGAGCCACAGTTGAACTCTGGGCCCTTCTGATTTGAATCCATCTGTGGTGACAGTCACTCCTCAGTTGATGCCCGTTGCTTGGGGAAGGGGGCTCCTGTGGCCCTCCATCTTCTCCTAGAACCTTCTCTGTGCCCACAGTGAGGAGCCCCCAGGGGAGGCAGCCCAGGCTGTGGTTGTGACTGACCCCCTAAAAGAAGCCGGCACCCACTACATCATGGCTGCTGATGGTACCCAGTTGCACCACATTGAGGTGAGGCTTGGGGAGGCCAGCCCCCTCCACTCCTCCACCTCCCTCCCCTTCTCAGCACCTCATCTCCCTGTCTCTCCACAGCTCTCCGCAGATGGTTCCATCTCCTTCCCAAGTCCAGATGCCCTGGCCGCTGGTGCCAAATGGCCCCTACTGCAGTGTGGGGGGCTGCCCAGAGATGGCCCTGAGCCCCCATCTCCAGCCAAGACCCACCGGATAGGGGACCCTGAGAGCTCTGCCTCCCCACCTCCTGCAGCCAGCAAAGCCCTGGGCCCAGCAGTGCCCCCCTCACCACCATCTGCAGGCACTGCAGCATCAAAGAAGTTTTCCTGCAAGATCTGTGCAGAGGCCTTCCCTGGCAGAGCTGAGATGGAGAGTCACAAGCGGGCCCATGCTGGTCCTGGTGCCTTCAAGTGCCCTGACTGCCCCTTCAGTGCCCGCCAGTGGCCTGAGGTCCGGGTAGGTGCTGGCTGCCCCCGTGTCTCCGCTGTCATTCATTGGGCCACTTGTTTGTGTAACAAACTTTTAATAAGTGCCCTTTCCAGCCAGATCTTCTGGTCCCCTCTGAGGGGATGAGATGGGTCAGAGATGACTCAGCAAGGTCCCAGCTCTCAGCGAGCTTGGTCTGGTGGGGAGGCAAACCAGACACAGTGTGACTAATGCCAGTGTCCCGAGTGTGAACCAAGGGTGCATGGCAGAGGGCAAGTCATTTGAACTTGGGTGTGCTGGAGAAAATGCCAGGAGGGATGGCCAAGCTAGGCCTCTAGGAGCAAAGGCACAGAGGCGTGTGACAGAGGCATAGCTAGGGAGACTCGAACATCTACAACAGGGGACCCCAACCCCTGGGCCACATCCATGGCCTGTTAAGAACCCGGCCACACAGCAGGTGAGCACACATTACTGCCTGAGCTCCACTTCCTGTCATAGCAGCTGTTAGAGGCTCATGGGAGCATAGCCCCACTGAACTGTGCATACAAGCGATGTAGGTCACACACTCTGTAGAAGAACTAATGCCTGATGATCTGAGCGGCAAGTTTCATTCCAAAACTGTCACCCTGCATGTGCTGTGAAAAAATTATCTCCCATAAAACCAGTTCCTGGTGCCAGAAAGGTTGGGGACCACTGGTCTAGAATACTGAGGGCACAGAGGTTCAAGGTGGTTAGGGAGCCAGTATGAAGGAGGTGAGTAGGCAGGTTCTGGGACAGGTTCACAGCCCGGCTTGGGGCCTTCCTGTTTGCCTGAGGATTTCCAGTTTTCAGATCCTATCATGCACTGCATCCTCCCCAGAGGTCGGAGGGAGGCAGGGCCTAGGGCTCCTCTCTCCAGATACAGAGATCAAGGCCCCGTGAAGCAGGCCTCAGCCCTAGAATATCAGGGCTCGATGGGACCTGCACAGAGCCCTTCATCCACACCTGTAAGTTACATATGGGTAAACTGAGATTTTCCAACTGACCTAATAATGATGGAACCTGTAGCCTTTCACTCTTAGCACACAGCAGCACCAGAGGTTGATCTGGCTTGGCCTTTCTACCCAGCTTTTAGCACCCAGGATGTTGGTTTTCCCAGGCCCACTTTGCCTGGTTCCCTGACTAGCTGTCGGCAGGGACCTGGCAATTTATTGCCATCTATCCCGAGCCAGCTGATGCCCCCAACTCGGCTCTCTCTGTAGGCACACATGGCGCAGCACTCGAGCCTGCGGCCCCACCAGTGTAGTCAATGCAGCTTTGCCTCCAAGAACAAGAAGGACCTGCGGCGGCACATGCTGACTCACACCAAGGAGAAGCCTTTTGCGTGCCACCTCTGCGGGCAGCGGTAAGGCCAGATACCAGTGGGTGGAAACTGCTGGGCATGTATGGGGGAGGTGACCCGAGCCACCTTTCATCCCCAGTTTCAACCGTAACGGGCACCTCAAGTTCCACATCCAGCGACTGCACAGTCCTGATGGGAGGAAGTCAGGAACTCCTACAGCCCGGGCCCCTACACAGACCCCAACCCAGACCATCATTCTCAACAGTGATGATGAAACACTGGCCACCCTGCACAGTGAGCTGCCCCTGGGGCCATAGGGTGGGCACCAGGGTAGATCCAGACTTGGGCCACTGCCCCAGAAAGCACCTCTGGGCATAGTAGAGGCTGGGGCATTGCAGGTTTTCCTGGACCCCAAGTGAGTCTCCTCTCCTTTCTGACTAGCTGCTCTCCAGTCTAGTCACGGGGTACTGGGCCCAGAGCGGCTGCAGCAGGCACTGGGCCAGGAGCACATCATTGTTGCCCAGGAACAGACAGTGACCAATCAGGTAAGAGTCGGGGTTGGGGGCCCTCTGGCCAGTGACAGGCAGGGGTTGGGGTAGAGAACCGAGGCTAGAGCTGACTTGTTCATGGCAGGAGGAAGCCACCTACATCCAAGAGATCACCACAGCAGATGGCCAGACCGTACAGCACCTGGTAACCTCCGACAACCAGGTAAGCTACCGTTGATCCCCTCAGCTGTGACCTCCTGTCCTCCCTCCCAAGAACCCACTTCAGGGAGGAGTGATACTTCCCAAACCACCCCTCCTGGGGTCCATGCTTGCCAACAACTGCATTGTTGCTGGTGGGTGTCCCTGGTCTTCCACTCTGCCTTCTTAGCTGAGCTCCTGGTGGGTGGGGTCTCAGCACCTGCCTCCTCATCACCCTCCTCCCACAGGTGCAATACATCATCTCCCAGGATGGTGTCCAGCACCTGCTCCCCCAGGAATATGTTGTGGTCCCCGAGGGCCATCACATCCAGGTAAGTCAGGCCTGGGATGAGGGTAGGGTGTGGCAAAGGGCTGCATGACCTCTTTCCAGGATCACAGGTTGGCTTCCTCTCTGCAGGTACAGGAGGGCCAGATCACACACATCCAGTATGAACAAGGAGCCCCGTTCCTTCAGGAGTCCCAGGTAGGGCCCTGGGGGAACAGGGAGACCTGGGGCACAGGCAGGGTTTTTCCAGGCCAGCATCTTACCAGCTTCTCCCCTCCAGATCCAATATGTGCCTGTGTCCCCAGGCCAGCAGCTAGTCACACAGGCTCAACTTGAGGCCGCAGCACACTCAGCTGTCACAGGTACGGAGCTGGACCCTGAGGAGCATGGGGCTGGGTTCGGGCCCAGCTCCTGAGCCTCCAGCTCACTATACTTTCCTCTCCTCTGGCAGCAGTGGCTGATGCTGCCATGGCTCAAGCCCAGGGCCTGTTTGGCACAGAGGAGGCAGTGCCTGAACACATTCAGCAGCTGCAGCACCAGGGCATCGAATACGACGTCATCACCCTGGCCGATGACTGAGCCCCGGGGGCCCAACACAGATCATGGATTTGAGGCCAGCCCTCCTAGGGGTAGGGGACCACCAGGAGTCACCTCCCTCTTCATTTAGGATCTCTAGATACTGGATAGCCAGCATCCTGTCATTCCTAGGGAGCCAGACCTGTTGTGTTGGGGTTAAGGGCAGCCATGGGCCCCAGCCAGGATGCGCTGGGTGCCCCAGCCTGCGGGCAGGCTTTGAGAGAAATTTATTTTTGTTTGGATAGACCCACTGGTCTCTCAGTCTCAATAAAGGGACCGGAGTCCAGTCCTGACCAGCTTACTTTGTCTGCTTTCCGCTGCAGCCTGAACCAGGCCAGGTCCTGTGAGGTAGAGGTTGTCTGGCTCCACAGCATGCCCTGCCCTGCCTCTGTTAAGTCCGGTGATCCACCAGCAGGGCTTAAGACCCTTGCTGCAGAGGCCTGACAACAAGAGAGGTGGCTGAGCCAGTGAGAGCCCCAGCCAGCACCTTCAGACCTGCTTCCTCCCTGGGCCCTAGGGAGCATGCGTTCTGTGCCTACAGCCCCTCCTCAGAGGGCAGCACAGCACCAAGGCCCCGGTGGCTCTGAGGCTGCTCTCCTGAGCCTCAACTGTGAAGCACACTCAGCTGTCCACTCAGTGTGGGGATTCGGGCTGGGGAAAGGCACAGCTCCCCGTTCTCTGATCCCCAGGGGTATTCATGCAGGCCCTGTTGGGGGTGGTTTGGAACTAGGGGATGCAAGGCCTTGGACTCTTCAGACCTGCTGAGCACAGGCAGGCCACCAAGGACCCAGCTGTGTGAGACCTCAGGTGCCCAGGGGCCATGAAAAGGAGATGCTTAGAGGAAAGGGAGTGTGGTCCCAGAAGTAGCTCCAGCTGCCTAAGGCTTCTCTGCCCTCAAGACCCTCACACATTCTTGAGGGAGTTTCTGTATTTCCTTTTACAAATGAAACAAGGTAGGAACAGGGTGAGGGGTGGGGTTGGGAAGGCATCAGGACCTATATACACGGGACTTGGAAGGAGTCTGAGGTGAGGAGTTGGGGATGGGCAGGGAGGGGAGCCTTGGCAAAGCCAGAATCTCCATATATCAGTGACAGCTGGGGTCTTGCTGCCACCCCAGGGGCCCCGAGTCCCAGCAGTCCAGACCAGCACCTCTGAGGCTCCTCCTCCCCGCAGGGTATGTTAAGTGGGGTGAGGTTCGCGGCTGGGGCCCTGCTCACGGCCCGAGTCCCGGTCCTTGGCCTCCGAGGAGGATGATGAGGAAGAACCAGAGCTGTGGCTGCGGCCTGACTGCCGGTAGGCAGCACTCAGCTCCTGCAGCCTTTCAGGTGTCGGCCCCCACTTGGCAAAGCCAGGGTCGTTCTGTAGGAAGAGCACGGCCGTGTTGTGGACGGCCTTGTAGTGCATTTCCTCCCTGTGGGCAAAGGTAACGGTTCAGGGTGGGGCTGGGCCTGTCCTGGTCAGCCCAGCCTGACCAGCCCAGCCTCTTTCCCCTGCCCTCCCTGGCACCCACTTCTTGCAGATGTGCTGGGAGCCACTGCGGTACTCATGCTCAAAGGCAGGCAGGACCAGCTGGTGGCGTTTGAAGCGGCTCTGCTCCATGCGGGTGAGAGCTGGTGTGGGGGGTTCCCGCCACTCAGGGATGAATACGATGAATGACAGGGGCTCCAGTGAGCCCTCAAGCAGTTTCTGTGGGAGGGGACACAGGGTGGGCATCAGGCTGCCTCCCAGGTTGCTGGCAATCCTGCCTGTTGCCCACCCCTCACCCTGGCAGTGTACCCACCTCAAAGTGAGAGACCATGGCATCCATGAGCTCCTCGCAGAAGGGAGGGTTGGCCTCAAATGAACCACTCAGTGGAGCAAAGTCTAGGCAGGGCCTGGGGACAGGAGTGAGCATTCTAAGTCCCATCAGGACCCAGTCCCTCAAGCAGAAACAGGTACCACCCCCAACCCTAGGCAGCCACACTGAAGAGATGGCCTGGCCAGAGGCCAGCATTCACCCTAATTCATTGCCGCATAAGGCATGATCATCTCCACTGAATGGATGAGGACAGTGTGTGAGGCTCAGGCTGGGATGCCCGTGTTCACGAAGCTGGAATCTGGATCCAGTTCTGAGCCTGCCACCACCACAGCAGAAGCTGCACCCAAGATCCCCAGCTGCTGAGCTCTGGAGGTCCTGGCCATTCTTCCTCCTGGAGACAGCATTACCTTCTCTCGTCTGCTCACCCGCACCCCTAGCTTGTAAGGCCTCTGAGGTCTGTGGCCCCATTTCTCACTCCTCTCAGGGCCTGGGACCACGTGTTCCTATTCTACCCTGAGCTGACTCACTGAGAAACCCACAGGCCGACTTAGGGGTGTAACATGCCTGCCCAGAGCCAGAAAAGCTCAGGCTCCCAGAAGTTAAGCAACATGTCCAAGGTCACATATTTGGTAAGAGGTGGAGGCAGGAACTCCACCCAAGTCTGCCTGACACTACAGCCCAGGAAGCAGTCGGCTAAGGCGGGCCCTGTGCTCTGGAGACCACCTCCCTGCCCTGGGTAAAGGGTAGCCCGTGGCTCTCACCCACGGGAGCCAAAGTAGCCATCTGTGTCGGGGAAGGCAGAACAGTACTGGCGGAAGTAGCAGTTGAGAGGTGAGGCAAAGCACTCGAAGCTGACGCCGAAGAGGCGGTGGAGGGCCTCAAAGACGTGCACAGGCAGCGATCCCTGCAGGCCAGTCCCCTCATAGAGGCCCACGCCGAACATCATCTGCGGAGTGGCCACAGTCAGCGCCTGGGGCTCAGCCTCTCCGTTCCCTCCCGGGGAGCCCTCCCTGCTGCCCCAGACCTGTACCTGATACCGTCGGAGAAGACACCAGACCCGGGGCAGGAACCTCTCAAAGGCAGAGTCATCAATGCAGCTATAGCGGTAAAGGAGCCACTGTGGGGTGGGACAAAGAGGAGTGGCCTTCAGCAGTGCTCCCTCATGTCCTCATCACTGGCCTCTTGCTGGAGACTCTGCCCAGGAAAGATCCCAGGCCCCAACTCATCTATCAGCTAAGGCCTTCTTCCCCGCAGCTCTTACCAGCTTGCTGAAGTAGTTGCGGCTGACCTTGACCATCTCTCCCTTATATCGAATGCAGACCACGTTGTTCTCTATATGCATCTCCACACTGGGCATGGGGGGTGCAGACACAGCCAGCCGGACTGGGTAGCAGTACACCAGGCGGGGCTCCACCTCAGGGGCCTCCACCTCCTCTGTGGGCAGGGAGAGCAGTGAGGGACCGCACTGCTCATTCTCACGCTGCAGCTGCTGTGTGCCACATGCTTTGCACCAACAGAGGGAAGTCCCATCCCACAGATGAGTATACTGTTGCCCAGTTCAGTAAAAAGGGAAGAAAAAGCCATAAAAATAAACCAGCCAAGCAAATGGCTGGGGCAGAAACTGGTGGTCTTTGTCAACACCCTCAGTACTGAAGCAGGCCCCCATCTGTTGTGCCGTAGGGCTGGTAGGCAAGTAGGCTCAGGGCTAGGGGTCCTGCTATCCAGCAGAAGTACAAGAACTGCATCACCGTAATCGTAATAGTGACGATCCCTTATTTAGGGATCTTTTTGGGCCAAGCGGTTTGAGTTACCTGTGAGTACTCAAACAATCCTACCACCAGGTGCTATACGTTAGTCTGGGGAAGGTGAGGCTTGCAGAGGACGGATGTAAATTCAGGTACACCTAACTACAGCTCCCAGCCTTTCACCACCACCATCTGGGTCACCCTTTATCACTTCTCCCTGTTTCCCACAGAAGTCCAGCCAAAGGACACAGCAGGTTCTGCCCCAAACCAGTCCCTGGCCTTGAGGCTCAGCCTCATTTGTCCCTTCCATCAGGGCACAGGGCTGATGGTATCACAGCTGCCTCCCGCTCCACCTTTCCTCTACCTGAGATGTTGTTTTCCTTGAGGATGGCAAGGTGCTTCTCTCTGATCCGTTTGACATACTCCAGGGAGATGTGGTAGATCTTACTACAGATGCCTTCCACGGAGTCCTTGGCTGCAGCCGAGACGTGGGGGCCACACTGCCTCCGCAGGTGCTCCAGGCGATCCTGGAGGAGACATTCTGGATCAGGGCACTAGTGGAGGCCAAAGGGGCTCAGCTGGGCTGGCAGGTAAGCACAGGGCTGTTGGGAGTCCAGCAGTCCTTGTTTTGAACCAGCTCTGCTACTGACTAGCTGTGTCACTCGGACAAATCCCCTGGCTTCTCTGAATCTTATTCCTCAGGTGTCAAGGGGACACGAGATACCTAACAGGGCAGTTTGAATATTAAATGTGATCATTTCCCTTAAGGGCTTACCAAGCGCCTGGCATACAGTATTTGTACAATAAATGCCAGTAGCTTTTGTTCGGGTTACACTGCCAGATCCCATGATAATTACTGTAAAACCAGACAAACCAGCACGGTCCCAGCTTACAGCGTTTGCAGTCTATTGGGGAAAGACAATTACAAAACAGGGTGCTTGGCTGCTGCAGGCTTGAGATTTGAGCTTTTAGCTACTTGCAAAGATGACTGTTGGGACTTGCAATTTTGCTGAATCACACGTGTAAAACTGAAGAGTGAGAATGAGTCACTCTGGCTAGTGAGTACACCTACCTTTGTCACTCTCTACGTGTCAAGTACACAGTTACTATCGTGAAGTGCGAAACCTTGTCTCTTGTGAAATATGGTCCTGAAAAGAAAGCCCATTGCTAGTGCTGGTGGAGAGGTTTAAGAAGTGATAGGTTTTGGCCAGAAAACAGAATTGTTTTGGACACATTAAGAGTAGGGAATTGAATCTGATGGTAGTTCTTAACTATGATATGAACACACACCCAAGAAAAAGCAGGCCGTCAATCTGTTTCCAAAACTCTACTCAAGGGAGATGCTGAACATTTATGAGGTTGAAAGGCAGCTACCTGTGGTGTGTGGCCAAGCATAAGATTCCATTAAGATTGTTAACGGAAATGTTCTTTGGGAGAAAGCCAGGAGCCTAGAGAAACATCTCCCCAGTCATAAGTTTGGGGACTGACGAACATCAAAGGTCTGCCGTACTGCACAAGAAGAGGCCACTGGGGGAGGCCTGGCCCAGCCTGGACAGGCAGAGTAGGCTTCCTGGAAGAAGTGGCCACAGAGCCCTAAAACTGGCCTCCTCACCCAGGGGCCCACTCACCATGTAGTCCTCCTTGGAGGCTGAGTGGTCCTTCCGAAGCCAGCTGAAGGTGTCTTCCACATTCCATTTGACCACCTTCCTACTGTCGGGGGATGCACTCCTGCCAGTCAAGGGCGGAAGAAAGGAATGGCTTGGCTCCACCCTCCTCATCCCACTTCATGGGCTTGCTGGGCATCAAGCCCTAGGCTTACACTGCAGCCCCTGTTCTGCCTTTGGGAGCTGGCCCCACTTCTGCCACCAAGAGCAATGACAGCCCTGCATGAGACTGGGCCAGATGGCCTACAACCTCCCATTTTGATCACACACCCATCTTTCCTGAGGCAGGAAACAGAGGCAAACCTGGACTCGATGAGCCGCCTGGCGGCCTCCGCATATTTAAAGAGCAGGCGCTTGGCTTCCTCCCGGAACTTGATTCGGGATAACCTGCATTAGAGAGTGGGCAGAGTTAGAGACCTTATACATGACTGGGCACAGAAACCAAATGACCCAGGGTCATCCCCAGCTGTGGGGCTGTACCTGATGGGAATGTCGTTCATGATTTCACGAAACATGGAAGGTGATACGACTGGTTCGCAGTTGCTGGGCAACAGGGGGTCAGAGCCTTTGTCCACCACCTTGCGCTCCAGCATCCAGCGGTTGAAAGACTCCCGCGGAGGCTCAATGCCTGGAGGACAGGAGAGCTGCTGAAGGCCTGGATTTAGTCAAGCAGTCCCACTTGGAGCTTGGCACATATAGGAAGCACTGCATTCGGCAGTAAGCAAGAC
The DNA here is from genome assembly GCA_004027835.1 of Alouatta palliata. Taxonomy (NCBI): domain Eukaryota; kingdom Metazoa; phylum Chordata; class Mammalia; order Primates; family Atelidae; genus Alouatta; species Alouatta palliata. Next base: position 38,502 of record PVKV010015039.1, read on the forward strand.
ACAGTCCCGCTTCAGAAGATTCTAGGCTGCATTTCCCAAAATATATTCCAAAAACCACTAGTTTTATAGTGTTGGTAAGTAGCTGGGTGTAGTGGCTCACACCTGTAACCTCAGCACTTTGGAAGGCTAAGGAAGAAGGATCGCTTGAGCCCAGGAGTTCAAGACCAGCGTGGGCAACAGAGTGAGACCCTGTTTCTACACACACACACAAAAAAAATTAGCTGGGCGTCTCAGCTACTCAGGGGGCTGAGGTAGGAGGATCACTTAAACCCAGGTGGTTGAAGCTGCAGTGAGCTGTGGTCACACAGCTCACACATTGCACTCCAACCTGGGTGACAGAGCGAGACTTTGTCTCAAAAGAAGAACAAAGTATTACATAATGTTAAAAAAATAAAAAAGGAGGGGAGAGTCCAGAGGATTATATATTTGAGCAAAGTTAAACAGGTTTATTTACTAATCATAAGAATTAGAGGCTGGTCTCGGTGGCTCACGCCTGTAATCCCAGCACTTTGGGAGGCCAAGGTGGGTAGCTCACCAGGTCAGGAGTTCAAGACCAGACTGGCCAACATGGTGAAACCCCATCTTAAAAAAAAAAAAAAAAAAAAAAAAAATTAGAAACTAGGCCAGGCATGGTGGCTCACACCTGTAATCCCAGCACTGTGGGAGGCCAAGGCAAGCAGATAGCTTGCGCCCAGAAGTTCAAGACACACCTGGGCAACACAGCGAGATCCTCTTTAAAAAATTAACAACTATATTTTATTTAACATTTATCCATTTCACTTACTCCTTGTGATAATCTTAAGGTATAGATACTCTTGTTTTTTCGAAACAGGGTCTTGCTTTGTCACTCAGGCTGGAATGCAGTGGCACGATCATGGCTCACCACTGGCCCCCACTGTACCATCCCCAAGCTGGCCTGGTCAAGGCTGGCTCTTGCTAAAGGTGGGTGAAAATAAAGGAGGCTATGGCCCGGAGGCAGGTACCCTCTCGCTGCTGGCACAGCTCCCTGTAGTGCTGTCGAAGCTTCAGAATGAGCTGAGAGCGGAGCAGCTCCACCTCGGGGTGCGGGGGCAGCACCTCTGAAGGCCCTCGGTGCTTGATGACAGCATTGGTCTGGATGTCCAGGTCCCAGTAGACCCTTAGGGCAGAGAGAGGAGTGATGAGGATGCCCTGCCCACCCATGCCACACCCTAGAGTCCTGGACAGGCTTGCATTAGCAATGGGTGCCCCCAAGCCAATCAGCAGGAACTCACTCAGTGGGTCGGAGGAGAGCTGCCTGCTGTTTATCTTCAGGGGACGTACCCCACATCTTCAGCGTTGGGGTTCCTGGGACACTGGGGGAGCTGGGCACTGACTGGCCCGTGGGTGTCATGGGGATTTCAATCTGTAGTGAAAAGTCACAAAGGTGTCGGGTCAGGAGATTTACCAGAGAGGCTCCATCCAACAGTGCACACCTGGTGAACCGTGTCCCGGGCCCCCCTCCTGGCCAGCCTGCCAATGCCCAGCCCCTGCAGGGAGCCTGTGGGCTTCCCGTCTGAGCTGGCCACTCGGCAGACGGTTCCCAGCTGCAGACACTCACCTTGGGCTTCTTCACACCATTGCCGCTTGGCTGCTCTTCCGAGAGCTGCTGCTTTCTGGGCTTGTTCTCAGCCGGGGGGGTTTCCACCAAGCTTGAGTCTTGAGGCAGTGGGGTCGCATTCAGCCCCAAAGGGTCCGACTGGTGGAGGGAGACCAGCAGAGTTGCAACCAGGGCCAGCGGCTTAAGAGCCCCAGGACATTGAATCCTCACGTCCTCCCACCCCTGCTCCTGCTCCTTAGAGAAGAGCAGAGGGGCTGGGATACAGGCAGAGAACACGGCTCCAGTCCTGCTTTCGACTTGCAACTGTGACCGGGTGTGTTACTACCCTTCCGGTTTTCTTACTTTCAGAATGGCTGTGCTAAAGCCTACATCACCACTGAGATTAAATGAGTCAGTGAATATGACTTCCTTAACAGGGCATCTGGCATGAGATCAGTGCTCATTACACATTATTTTCCTCAAGAACAGAGTAAAAGTCAGGAATAAAGGAAAAACTCAAAACTGCTTATTGTTGTGAAAAGCAAGGCCCTGCAGATGGGACTCTTGGTAACGCCGAGAGAATGTATGGTGGTGAGTGGTGTGGGCCTGAACTCACATCAGCTGTGCGTCCTGCTCTGCCTACCACTAACTGAGGTCTTGGGCCAGCTGTTCCCCATCTGTGAACCTCAGTGTCTTCACCTGCAAAACGGAGACGCCAACTGTCTCAACTGTGCCTAGTAAAGAAATGCTGCCCCAGCTGAGATGAACCCAAAAGCCCATGTTCCCACCAGACAGCCCATGCCTGTACATGTCACACTGACATGTCAGATTCTAGAATGTTCTTTTCCTCCCCACTCACTTGCTAACCCGCTCGCCTTAAACACTCACTCTCAGAGCTTTTCCTGTCTCCTTGCCTTCCCCAGAGTAGGTCAGGATCCCGATGTACTCTAACGCTATTCCTTATACGAGGATCACACTGTAACTGCACGATCTCCTAGCAGCCTGTGGGTGCTCTGCGATGGCAGGGAGCAAGTCTGTGTTGTTCATTCCTGCATCACTGCACAGTGCCCACTGTGCAGCAGCTGCACAACCATGTTTACCTGTCAGTCTACCCTATCTGAGTGTAGGTTCCACGAGGGCAGGGACTATCTTTCTTGTCATTGTATCTGCAAATGCCAGCACAGGACTGAGCACTCAACAACTGTTCAGGGTACATCTGGGGAAGGCCCAGGTGCCAGAGGCCACTCTGAGACCCCCACCCTAGGCTGGCACTCACAATCACATCGTGCTGCCCCAGCACGGGCATCTCCCACAGGGACTGGTTGGTGAATCGGTTGAAGTAGTAGGGACGATTCTCCCTCCGGCTCCAGCACTTCTCCCAGCCTGCGTGCACCAGCTCCTCTGCAAACAGGCATGGGGCCCAACGAGGGTCAGGGCTGCTTCCAGGGTGCCCTTCCTACCCCATCACCCCACTGCTGCTTCCCCTCAGTACCTGGGAGGTCCTGCACCAGGCGGATTGGCTTTGGAGAACAGGGCTGGCTCTGATTGGAGGTGCCCGGGGAGTGACTCAGCAGGGATGCTTCCTCCCGGGGACTGCCGTGATTCTCATTGGCCATCTCCACACCCACACAGGACCTGCCACACAGAGGACCGAAGAGTGTCAGCTCCACCCCCTCACCCGCCAATTACAATCCACCCAGGGGCCCCAGTGACCACCCACGGATATGGAGAAATGCAATAGGGTCCTATCGTAAAGGGCCAGCATGGTGCCACAGCAGCAGCCCTGGGATCTAACTGCAATTACAGCTGTTCAATGGGTGCACTCCTGCTGCTTCCTCTGCCCAAAATGCCCCTCTCCCTCTTCTCTGCCTGGCTTGCTACGGGGTTCACATCCTTCAGGAAGCCTTCCTTGACTCTCCCCTCCCTAGGCCAAGTGGTCAGAACCCCTCCTCAGGGCCGCTGAACAACTCTGTCGTAGCACTCACTCAGATGGTCTGGTCTATCATCTGAGTTTGTCTCTCCACTAAACTGTTAGAACTTCCAGGAATAGGAATTGGTCCAGTTCAGCTCTCTGCAGGGCTCAGCACAGGACCTGAACCCAACAAGAGCACTACTGATTCTGCAAATATTTACAAAGCAGCAGGAGCAGCAAACAAGACCGAACAGGATCTGCCCTTAAGAAGCGATTCCTACAAGAAGGAATAGTAACAACTCTCGGGAGGAGACAGAAGGAATAGTAACAACTCTCGGGAGGAGACGGGATTTTATGCTGCCATCCAGTAAAATCTAAAAGGAACAAAGCACACTAGGGAAGGGCATGGAATCTCATTGGCCACCTTGTTTTACACTACACAGCAGGAAGCAATCTGCTGCTAAAAGAACCAATGTAACCGAGAAGGACTATCTAATTCAGCCCTTCATAATCCCCAGGTGGCTATTGACTGTAAGAACCAGCAGGGAGGCCAGTTCCTTCAGGTCTGTATTCCCTCCTCCCCCACCCAAAGCAAGCCCGCTTAAGCCTCAGGTGCTTCTGGCCTGGGGCTGTTAAGACACCTGGGCTGAGATAGAACGGTTTTCAGTAGGTCACACCACCCAAAAGACATCAAACTTTATCCACAAGACCACAAGGCAGGCTTAAACATCAGTTATCTTTTCATGCTGACATTTTATCAATTCATTGTAGTCACAATGATTATCTCACGATGATCAGAAGCTCTGATTGGTTGTTGAAGACATCATAGAAATCATTGGGACACTGATTTTATTGCACACTCCGTCACAGACATCTTTGTTAATTGAGAAAGGGAAAAGTGAATGGTTCCTCCAGCGGTACAGTTTGGCAGATAAAAATGCAGGGGGCAACAGGACGTATGTACAACAATAAGGACCTTGATAACAAAAAGGTTCAGAACCACTGACCAAGGTTAACAAAAAAAACTGCCTTGATTCTCTGAGAAGGAAGAATTCCTGGTGCCTTGGGGGCTGAGCCCACAGGTTTCAAGATTGAAGTCCCCCCTTTCTCTCACCCTCTGAGGTCTGCAACGCTAGCATGAGAGGGTTTTCTTCTCCAGCCGGATGGACCCCCACAGGGTCCCAGAGAGGCGAGGAAAGGCCTGCAGGAAGACTCAGCACAGGCGGATGGGCTGGTCAGCAGTGGAATGAACGGGGGCCCAGGGGATTCCTTGCATCAGCAGCTGGAGAGCAAATAGGAAAATGGAGAGTCACAGACCTGTGGGATGCTGCAGAGCAGGGACAACAAGAGGGGCAAAAACAAAGAGCAAGTTGGGAGCCTCCAGGACAGGGCAGGACACACCGGGAGTGGGGATGAGGGAACACAGGGGATGAAAATATTACCAGAAGGTTTGCTTTCCTGGGCACTTGACCAGTGTGGCTGCACAGGTCCCCACATTCAGGAAAGCCCGGAGTTTGGTTTAATGCTCTGCAGTCACTGTCTTAACATTTTTAATAACTTTTTAAAAAGAAGCCCACATTTTCATTTTCTACACTGGGCCCCACAAACTCTATAGGCAGTCCTGCCAACTCAAGTACCCTTAGGCTGGGCACAGTGGCTCCAGCAACTTGGGAACTGGGGTGGAAGGATTTCTTGAGGCCAGAAGTTGCCTCAGCAACATAATGAGACCCCAGCTCCCCAACAAATAAAGTTTTTTGCTTGGTTGGTTTTTTGTTTTGTTTTTAATTTTTTTATTTTTCGAGATGGGAGTCTCGCTCTGTTGCCCAGGCTGGAGTGCCCGGCACAATCTCGACTCACTGCAACCTCCACCTCCTGGGTTCAAGCGATTCTCCTGTCTCAGCCTCCCGAGTAGCTGGGATTACTGGCGAGCAGAACCACAGCTGGCTAATTTTTTGTATTTTTAGTAGAGACAGGGTTTCGCCATATTGGCCAGGCCAGTCTTGAACTCCTGACCTCAAGTGATCCAGCTGCCTCAAGTGATCCACCCAGCCTCCCGAAGTGCTGGAATTACAGGTGTAAGCCACTGCGCCCGGCCCAAATAAAAAAAAAAAAAAATTGCACCTCCAATCCCAGCTACTCAGGAAGCTGAGGTGCAAGGGTCACCTGGGCCCAGGAGTTCGAGGCTACAGTGAGGTATGTTCATGCCACTGTGCTTCAGCCTGGGTGACAGGGCAAGACCTCACCTCTTAAAAAATAAAGTACCCTTAGACCAGAGAAAAATCAACATGCATACGTATCACTGATCTGGGGGCACAATCGCAAGCCTCCCACAGCAAGTGAGACACGCTCTGAATAACGTCTTGCAAAAAATAAAAACATGCAAACACATGTGACATATCTTTCTCGTCTTTATTGAAAAATATTTTTCCTAAAACATCCTGTGGTATTGATGCACCGGGTAGATGAACTTTGCAGATTACGCACAAGCGGCACAGCTTAGTGTGAGGCCGAATGGGGACACTGCAGCATTTCCAGAGCCAGCTGTGCATCAGAATCACCTCGGAGTTTGTAAAATATATATATATATATATATATATATATATATATATATATTTATATTTTCAGACTCCTGTGCCTCGCTGCGCATATCAGGGGCCAGAAATACGGAGGGGAGGCACACAGAATTAGTATTTTTAAAACGCACCCTAACAGTGACTGGAGACAGGATGACTCATCTTTTTCACGCCATTTGAAAAAATTTACCCATTTTTTGCGATTAAAACCATTTTTAATTTCCCATGTGACTTGAGTGCCGCAGGTCTGTGACCGAAGCAGCAGCCTTGGAGTTGGATAGACCCGGATTCGGGGCCCTTCTTCTGCTTTCCGGCTTATAAACCGCAATCACTCGACCGCTATGCGTAGAGTCCAGTATTGTGCGCTCTTAGTAAGACATAACTGCTCTTAAGATAAGGTTTTTATTTATCCTGTAGCTTCCCGACCCCCATGCATACCGAAGCTTGAGAATCACCGCTGTTCAAGGATAAACAACTCTATCTGCGCAACCGGAGGAACCCACCAGAAGCCAGAATCCGAGTCCGGGATTGGAGGAAGGTGGGGCGGGACCATCTCCACAATGTACCAGTCAGAATTCTCCGGCCCGGTAGGGCGGAGTCAAAGAGCTAACAAAGTGCGCAGGCGCCAAAGCGCGCGAAGGCGAGGAGGGGCAAACCCCAGCGCGCGCGCTCACCTACCCCTCCCCCGCACCCCAGTGGGGGTGGGCTGTTTGGCGCGCGCGCGCCGGCCCATCTCCCGGGCTCCGCCCCCCGCCCCGCCGCGCGCTCCCGCCCCCGGGCTGAGGCGACTCAGAGTCGGAGCCCGACACAAAGGCGGTGGCGGCGGCAGCAGCGGAGGGGCTCTAGAGGCCGCTCCGCTCCGGCTCTCCGGGCCCACCTCCCTCACCTCGGCCACCGGCGCGGCTGCCCACCCGCGGGTCTAAGATGGCGGCGGCAACAGAGCCGGGACAAGCGGCAGCCCCGAGCAGAAAGCGCCGGAGGGGCCGCCGCCGCTCGGCTTCGGATCCCCATACCCTGGCGCGGCTCGCTGCGAGACCATGGCTTCCTGGGACTCTTACCTGGCCGGAGCGGACTCGAGGGGACGCGGCTACACGTTCTGCTCGACCGCCCGTTTTGCCGCCTCCGCCTCGCCCTCCCCAGCGCCGCTGCCGCCATCTTGTGTCCCGGGCCGGGACTCCGCGCTGCGCATGCGCTGGTACCGCCTCTGAGGGACCTCGCCACGGCCTCGCCGCCATCTTGAGTGTGGCAGGGTCGGCTGTCTTCTCGCACCCAGCTTGCTTTCGGTCCCCTCCCCTTCCTCCCATCTGTCCTGTCCCTGCCCCTGCTGTTCCTTGGGGCACTGAGGAGGGGGAGACAGCTTTGTAGGCCTGGGGGTGGACTGAGGAAGGAATGAATTCACTGGCACGCCCCCGCCTCAGTTTCCCCCGCCGGCACACCCGCAGGAGCCGGATACTCTTGGTGGGCGGTGCGCGGCGGGGTTGGACTGAGCGTGCGCACTCGGGGGCGTGGGGCCGTCTTAAAACCTGCTGGGGTCTGGCTCGGCGGTCGGCCCACGGGAGGAGTCCTAGTGACGCAGGCTCCGTACGTAGCACAGACCTGGGTCCTGGCACCCGCGGGGGCTCTGCCACTTCCGGTCAGTCTCGTGCCTTTTCTGGGCCTCTGTGCTGCGTGGTGTCGGAATGTTATGCAGCCCTGACCCATGCCCGGGCTGCATGCACTTCGAGCCCAAGCTGTAAATGCTCTTGAGTAGAAGGAACTTAAACTAGCCTTGGGGCATGTAATAGAGATGGTTTTGGGCAAAGATGGGACATCAACTGAATGCATCATGGGGCCTTTCCAACACTGACATATCTGTGGCTATTAGTTGCAGTTCAAAGCCTCACTGAACCTTCAAACTGGCTACGGAGGGTAGCCTGGCAGGGAACTGGCAGCTGTGAGGTGCTCCTCCTCCGACTCTCTGCAGGATTCTTTTTGGTAGGGGCTTGCAGGCGTCAGAATAGTAGCTCCACCCACTTCTGGCCTCCCCAGTAAGCAGCCCTTCCAGTGCTAGTTTGAGAAGAGAACAAGCTTGCCACCTGCTGTCAGACCGGCGCTTGTGTGGAGCCAGAGGCTGCCGGTGCCCCGGTTGGGCAGCCTCTCAGGTGTCTGTGGTCCCGGCTGCACACAGCGTGGGGGCGGGCCAGGGGAGGCTCAAGACAGACGGAGGCACTGATAGGAGTAATTGAGAACGAGGGTTCACATTCTCATCTGATTTTAATCCCCAGCTCCTCCACCTTGAAGGAGTTAACCAATTTAAATTTTAGTTTCCTCGGTGGAAGATAATTAATCCACCTACCTCATAAAGGTTTGGTGAGAATTAACTCAGGTGATGCATATAAAGTCCTCAGCACAATACCTGGCGCTTCCTAAGTGCTGAATCAGTGTTAGCCGTGATCATTTCACAGGTGTGTGAGCATTCTCCAAGTAGATTTGAGCCTTCCAGAAATAAGCCAGCTTATAGGCACAGCAGTTCCTGCCCTGTTATCCGAACCGGCACAGCTTCCGGTTCGGATAAGAGGCTTGATGGGAAACCGGACTCCTGGGCTCTGTCTCAGATTTGGAAGGGCAGGGGCCAGTCTTGATTTATGCCTGCTGCCCTGGCATGATTACTAATATTGCTTCTTTTCTCAGAAGTGCCTTCCTTTGGGGCCGGGCGTGGTGGCTTACCCCGGTAATCCCAGCACTTTGGGAGGCTGAGGTGGGTGGATCACCTGAGGTCGGGAATTCAAGACCAGCCTGGCCAACACTGTGAAACCCCGTCTCTACTAAAAATACAAAAAATTAGCCGGGCCTGGTGGTGCACATCTGTAATCTCAGCTACTCGGAAGGCTGAGGCAGGAGAATCGTTTGAACCCGGGAGGCAGAAGTTGCAGTGAGCCGAGATCGTGCCACTGCACTCCGCCTGGGTGACAGAGCGAGACTCCATTAAAAAAAAAAAAAAAAAAGTCCTTCTTTGGACAATAAATTACATGGTCACTCTTGACCTACGTAATGCCAAGTTTTCCAAGGTCCCCAGCTAGTCCTTACACTAAAGTGTAAAAACCATGTAGTGATTGTTATCCTTTTTTTTTTTTTTTTTTTAGGCGAAATCTCGCTCTGTCGCCCACGAGGAGAGCAGTGGCACCATCTCGACTCACTGCAACATACCTCCGCCTCCCAGATTCCAGCAATTCTGGTGCCACAGCCTCCTGAAAATTTTTTAAAAGAAAATTTGCCAGACATGGTGGCCTGGGCCGGTAGTTCCAGCCACTTGGGAGGCTGAGGTGGGAGGATTGCTTGAGCCCAGGAGGTCAAAGCTGCAATGAGCTGCGATAGTGCCACTGCACTCCAGCGTGGGCAACAGAGACCATGTCTTAAAAATAGCTGGGTGCAGTGGCTCATGCCTGTAATTCTAGCACTTTGGGAGGTGGAGGTGGGTGGATTGCTTGAGTCCAGGAATTTGAGGCCAGCCTGGGCAGCATGGTGAAATCCCTGCCACTACAAAAAATACAAAAATTAGGTGTGGAAGTGCACGTCTGTAGTCCCAGCTACCTGGGGGGCTGAGGTGGGAGGATGCCTTGAGTCCAGGAGATCAAAACTGCAGTGAGGCATGATTATGCCACTGCACTCCAGCCTGGGCAATACAGCAAGACCCTGTCTTGAAAAATATATACCAAATAAAAGAATAGCACACATATAGACAAGTGCACAAAACATTAAAACCTGATGATTTATCAAAAAGTGAGCACACTTGGGTTAGCATCATTCATGCGTGGTACCGAGAGTCAAGCAAAGCCCCTGTAGGGTGACTGCTGTTCCAGCTACCTTTTGTGATCATTGCTTCCTTGCTTTTGGAGTTGTATCACCTGAGAATGTGTCCCTAAACAGTATAACAGTATAGTTTAGTTTTGCCTGTTCCTTGAACTTTATATAAATGGAATTATACAGTATTATTTTGTGTCTGGCTTTTTTTTTTTTTTTTTTTTTTTGAGACAGAGTCTTGTTCTATCGCCCAGGCTGGAGTGCAGTGGCATCATCTCGGCTCAGTGCAACCTCTGCCTCCCAAGTTCAAGTGATTCTCCTGCCTCAGCCTCCCAGGTAGCTGGGACTACAGGCATGCACCACTACACCCGGCTAATTTTTTGTATTTAGTAGAGATGGGGTTTCACCATGTTGGCCAGGATGGTCTCAAACTCCTGACCTCAGGTGATCCACCCGCCTTGGCCTCCAAAAGTGCTGGGATTACAGGCATGAGCCACTGCACCCAGCCAATTTCTTTTTCTTTTTATTAAATTTTTTAGACGGAGTCTCATGCTGTCGTGCAGACTGGAGTGCAGTGGCATTCAGCTCGCTGCAACCTCCCCCTCCACACAACCTCCACCTCCCTGGTTCAAGTGATTCTCCTGCCTCAGCCCCCTGAGTAGCTGGGATTACAGGCACCCACCACCACATCCAGCTAATTTTTGTATTTTTAGTAGAGACAGCGTTTCTCCATGTTGGCCATGCTGGTCTTGAACTCCTGACCTGAAGTGATCTGCCCACCTCGGTCTCCCAAAGTGCTGGGATTACAAGTGTGAGCCACCATGCTTGGCTTTACTTGTTTATTTATCTATTTATTTATTTATTGAGTCTGTCTCTGTCACCCAGGCTGGAGTGCAGTGGCACGATCTCAGCTCACTGCAACCTCCACCTCCCAGGTTCAAGCTGTTCTCCTGCCTCTGCCTCCTGAGTAGCTGGGATTACAAGCACCCACCATCACACCCAACTAATTTTATATTTTCAGTAGAGATGGGATTTCTCCACGTTGGCCAGGTTGGTCTCAAACTCCCAACCTCAAGTGATCTGCCCTCCTTTGGCTTCCCAAAGTGCTGGGATTACAGGTGTGAGCCACTGTGGCCTTTTTTTTTTTTTTTTGGACATAGTCTTGCTCTGTCACATGGTCTGGAGTGCATTGGCACACTCTTGGCTTACTGCAGTCTGCACCTCCTGAATTCCAGCAGTTCTCCTGCCTCAGCCTCCTGGGTAGCTGGGATTCCAGGCACGCGCCACCATGCCTGGCTGATTTTTGTATTTTTAGTAGAGACAGAGTTTCACTATGTTGGCCAGGCTGGTCTCAAACTCCTGACTTCAGGGGATCCACCTTCCTCAGCCTCCCAAAATGGTAAGATTACAGGTGTGACCACCACACCCAGCCTTTTTTTTTTTTTTTTTTTTAAGTAGAGATGGGGTCACCATGTTGCCTAGGCTGTCTCTAACTTCTGGGCTCAAGCAGTTCTCCCACCTCGGCTTCCTAAAGTGCTAGGATTACAGGCGTGAGCCACTGGTATGCCTGGCCATACCTATTAATTTCCAAACTGGCTTTCTGATCCTCTAGCCTTGCTTTTCTTCTAGTTCATAATCTATCATGGGGCCACAGGGATCTGGCTATATGGCAAATATCAAGTCACTCTGGGTTTAAAACTCTTGAATGTCTCCCCATTGACTACAGGACAAAATTCCAAACCCTTAATTTGGGTTACAAAAGCAGAATTATAATGAGCTACGCGGCAGAACATTTACTATGCACAGTGTCAAGCAGTTTACACACATTCATTTTATCCATGATCCGGACCTTTAAACCATCTCTTCTTGATCCAGTCCCAGCTACCGTGAACTATTTAATAATTTCCCTAAATATGCCAGGTTCTCTCAGGACCCAGATCCTTTGTGTTGCTTTTTTTGTTTCTTTGTTTTGTTTTTGAGCCTGAGTCTCTTTTTGTACCCAGGCTCACTGCAGCCTTGACCTCCTAGGCTCAAGTGATACTCTCACCTCAGCCCCCTGAGTAGCTGAGACTACAGAAGCACACCACCACTCCTATCTAATTTTTTTTTTTTTTAATTTTGTAGAGACAAGATCTCACTGTGTTGCCCAGGCGGGTCTCAAACTCCTGGCCTCAAGGAATACTCCTGCTTCAATTCTAACTGGTACCAGGGCTGGCTGCATAGATTTAGAAAGGCTCATGCTTACTGATATGGTGGCTCATGCCTGTAATCCTAGCACAACATAGAGCCCCATATCTACCAAAAAAAAAAAAAACCCACACACAAAATTAGCTGGGCATACTGCTGCTCCTGCAGTCCTAGCTATTTGGGAGGCTGAGGAAGCGGGTGACTGCTTGAGTCCAGGAATTCGAAGCTGTAGTGAGCCATGATTGCACCACTGTACTGCAGACCCTGTCTCAAAAAATAAAAATTAAATGAAAATAAAAATAATAAAAAGAAAGGTCTGTGTTTGGTTTAATGCTCTGCTGTCACCATCTTTAAAATCTTAATTTTTGAACAAAAGTCCCACATTTTCATTTTGCACTGAGCCCTGAATATTGTTTTCTGAGGTGGAGTCTTGCTATGTTGCCCAGGCTGGAGTGCAGTGGCAAAATCTCAGCTCACTGGAACCTCTGCCTCCCAGGTTCAAGCAATTCTCTTGCGTCAGCCTCCCACACTGCTGTGTAGGCTCCCTGAAGACAGACGGTCTGTCTGATTTATCGCTTATTCTCAAGACTCTAGGACAGGCCGAGGGAAGAAATGGCGGAAACAGTTCACCACATCAGATGCTTCCAGGGCCAGGAAGACCAAGGGAAACGCCCCATTTCTCTCAACTATTCTTGGCCTAAATAGCTTCTCTCATCTGGTCCCAGAATGGCCTGAGAGCCACTCCCTGTGGGAACCACAGTTGGGGTGGAAGCCTCCTTTCCACAGCTTTCCTGGGGCCAGGCCCACTTCGCTTGAGAACTGCCTTCGCATAATTTAAACCTCAGGGTAGGGTCTATGGGCAGCTCAAGCCCAGCCAGGCGGTGTGGGAGGCAGACATATAAATAAACCCTCTGCCACAGGGAGATAAGGGCTCTGGAGGGATGGCAGGAGCAGGGGGCAGTGGACACACAAAGGAGAAGGCTTCAGAGGAGAAAACAATAAGCTGACTCTTGTTGGAAGAACAGGTATTCCAGGTAGGCGAGGAAAGGGGGAGGGCACAGCCTGTGCAAGGCCTCGAGGTATAGAAAGGGATGGTGTGAGGCCGGGCACGGTGGCTCACGTTTGTAATCCCAGAACTTTGGGAGGCTAGGCAGGTGGATCATTAGGTCGGGAATTCAAGACCAGCCTGGTTAACAGAGTGAAACTCTACTAAACATACATAAAGTTAGCTGGGCATTATAAAAATAAATAAATAAATAAATAAATAAATAATGGACTAGGGCAATATAAAAAAAAAAAATTAGCTGGGCATGGTGGCAGGCGCCTGTAATCCCAGCTACTCCGGAGGCTGAGGCAGGAGAATCGCTTGAACTCGGGAGGCGGGGGTTGTAGTGAGCTGAGATAGTGCCATTGCACTCCAGCCTGGGCAACAGAGCGAGATTCCTTCTCCAAAAAAAAAAAAAAAAAAAAAAAAAAAAAAAAAAAAGCAGGGAGGGATGATGTGTTTGGAGAGCTGGTCGATCTGAGCACAGCCAGGGAGGTAGGGAGGTGCAGATCTTACCAGGGCCTCGGAGTCCAGATTCAGCCCTTTGTTCTGGGTTAGTGCTCAGCATCCCAGGTGGCATTTGTTCATATCAGGATAGGGGTGGGGCCACTTGTGGTGGTCCCCTCCACTCTCCCACCCATTCCCTGTGATGCTCGTTTTTGCACTCCGGGCAGAGTGGCCAAGAGCCAGGATGTTTACTCCCATATGAGCTGAGTCTGCAGAATTCCAGACTTGTCCAAAAAAAAAAATAAAAGAGCTACAGCTAGTAGCTTCCTGAAAAGTCTGAGATCACAGAAAACTGACCTAGAAAGGAGAGAAATAGGACACGCCACCAAGACTGGGTCCCAGCGGGGTTCCCAGGACACATCTAACGCAGCGATCTCAACCCGAGCTAGGAAAATCTTTTTTTTTTTAACAACGTTATTAGGGTATAATTTACAGACTACAAGACTTACCTGTTTTACGTATATAACTCTGTCACACCTGTAATTCCAGCACTTTGGGAGGCCAAGACAGTGGATCACCTAAGGTCAGGAGTTGGAGACCAGCCTGGCCAACATGGTGAAACCCCATCTCTACTAAAAATACAAAAATTAGGCCGGGTGCAGTGCCTCACACTTGTAATCCCAGCACTTTGGGAGGCCGAGGCGGGCGGATCACCTGAGGTCAGGAGTTTGAGACCAGCCTGACCAACATGGTGAAATGCCATCTCTACTAAAAATACAAAAGTAGCTGGGCATGGTGGTGTATGCCTGTAATCCCAGCTACTCGGGATCCTGAGGCAGGAGAATCCCTTGAACCTGGGAGGTGGAGATTGCAGTGAGCTGAGATTGCGCATTGCACTCCAGCCTGGGCAACAACAGGGAACCTCTTTCTCAAAAAAAAAACAAACAAAACAAAAATTAGCTGGGCATGGTGGTGGGTGCCTGTAATCCCAGCTACTGGGGAGGCTGAGACAGGAGAATCACTTGAACTAAGGAGGTGGAGGTTGCAGTGAGCTGACAATACACTCCAACCTGGGTGAGACTCCATCTCAATAAATAAATAAATATACAATTCTGGCCAGGTACAATGGCTCACACCTATAATCTCAGCACTTTAGGAGGCTAAGGCAGGAGGACTGCGTGAGCCTAGGAGTTAGAGACCGATCTGGACAAGACCTTGTCTCTACTAAATAATAAGTAAATAAATATACAATTCAATGATTTTTTTTTTTTTAGTAAATGTATAGAGTTATACAGTAGTCACCACAGTTCTGTTTTAGAGCATTTCCATTACCCTAAAAGATCTCTTGGGCTTGTTTGAAGTCAGCTCCTGTTCCCATTGTCAGCCCCTAGTAACCACTGGCCTGCTTTCTGTCTCTATAGAGCTGCCTTTTCTGGACATTTCATATAAATAGAATCACACAAGATGTAGTCTTCTACAGCTTGCCTCTTTCACTTTGCATTATGTTTTTGAGCTTCATCCATTTCAAAGCATATATCAGTAGTTCATTCTTTTTTTAATGCTGAATAATGTTGCATTATACAGATACACCACATTCTATTTGTTTACCTATTGATAGTTGGATTGCTTCCACCTTTTGGCTATTATGAATAACACTACTATCAACATTCATGTACAAGTGCATACATTTTTATTTTTTCTGGGTAGACTCTTTGGAGCAAAATTGCTGTGTGGTAAATTTGTGTTTTTTTTTTTTTGAGACAGAGTCTTGCTCTGTCACCCAGGTTGGAGTGCAGTGGCATCATCTTGGCTCACTGCAACCTCCACCTTCTGAGTTCAAGCAGTCCTGCCTCAGCCTTCTGAGGATTAGCCGGGATTACAGGTGCCCGCAACCACACACAGCTAATTTTTTTTATTTTTAGTAGAGCCGGGGTTTCACCATGTTGTACAGGGTGGTCTCAAACTTCTGACCTCAGATGATTTGCCTGCTCACCTCAGCCTCCCAAAGTGCTGGGATTACAGGCATGAGCCACCACACCGGACTGTGTTCAACTTTTAAAGAAACTGACAAACTACTTTCCAAAGTCGCGGTACCATTTTACATTTCTACCAACAACGTATGAGGGTGCTAGTTTCTCTGTGACCCTTGTGAGTATTATTATTATTATTTTTTTTTATTATATCATGCTACAGAACTTTTTACAACAAACACCCACCAATTCCCCTGCTCCATCCCAAACCCATTAAACCAGAAGCTTGGGGACTGAAGCCCAGGCATGGGTATTCAAAACCAAACAGAAACCTCCTGATTTTAAAAGCTACTAGTGTGCAAAAAGGTTGGGAGCCAGTGATCTAACTTCAAATCTGAAGTTGTGTCCTCCAGGGCACTGAGAGGGAACTCCAGCTGGCCAGCAGCCTCTCCCACACCAGGAAACACATGGTGGGAAACAAGACACCCCCACAAGAAGGCACATGCAGGGTCCCAGAGTAGACCAACCTGCTGGAAGGTTAGAAGCAGCCTGGGGGTGGGTTAGGTCAAGGAGTCCCGATTTCTGCTCAGCCCACTGAGATCCTGTGGGGATACCTCCCATGACCTTAGGCATCTCTCAGTTCTCTGGAAAGATTAGGTAAGTATAACATTCTTGGCTGCAGACCAGCTCCAGATAATTCCAGATAAATGCAAGAAAATAGGTGGTACCAGCAGGAAGCACAGAGCTTAGAGGCTCAGCCAGGGATTAGATCAAGGCCACAGAGTGCACAATAAAAGCTGCTGCTTTTGAAGGGTCTAGGGATGATAATAACACCCCATTCTTGAATTCAACAAACATCTATTGAGCACTTTCTGTGTACCAGACCCAGTGCTGGGCACTGGACATAACGGCCATGAATAAGAGTGGCAGGCTCCTGTCCCCGCCCCGAGGAGCTTACAGTCTACTGGAAAAAACAGGCAATAAAGAATTAAATGGCCGGGCATGGTGGCTCATGCCTGTAATCCAAGCACTTAGGAGGCCAAGGCGGGCGGATCACCTGAGGTCGGGAGTTCAAGACCAGCCTGACCAACATGGTGAAACCCCGTCTTTAAAAAAAAAAGAATTAAGCCGGGCACGGTGGCTCACGCCTGTAATCCCAGCACTTTGGGAGGCCGAGGCGGGTGGATCACGAGGTCAAGAGATCGAGACCATCCTGGTCAACATGGTGAAACCCCGTCTCTACTAAAAATACAAAAATTAGCCGGGCATAGTGGCACGTGCCTGTAGTCCCAGCTACTCGGGAGGCTGAGGCAGGAGAATTGCTTGAACCCAGG
>PVKV010015040.1:0-55199 GCA_004027835.1 Alouatta palliata
GTGGCTCACGCCTGTAATCCCAGCACTTTGGGAGGCCGAGGCGGGTGGATCACGAGGTCAAGAGATCGAGACCATCCTGGTCAACATGGTGAAACCCCGTCTCTACTAAAAATACAAAAATTAGCTGGGCGTGGTGGCACGTGCCTGTAGTCCCAGCTACTCGGGAGGCTGAGGCAGGAGAATCGCTTGAACCCAGGAGACGGAGGTTGCAGTGAGCCGAGATCGCGCCATTGCACTCCAGCCTGGGTAACAAGAGCGAAACTCCGTCTCAAAAAAAAAGAAAAAAAAAATTAAGTCACTCCTGTTATTCTCTTGCTTAAAACACACATAAGCTAGGTCTCACATCCTGCAAGAGCCCATGTCACTTGCTCACTATTGCCAACCTCACTTCCTACCACTCCCCACTAATTCAGTGCACTGCTGCCATGCTGGCTCCACACCCCTGCCACCCCCCGCCATCCTTAGACTGACCATGCTTATTGTCTGCTTAGGTCTTCACATGGGATGGTCTCCAGCCTAGCTGGCTCTTCCCAGGTCCACACATGTCTGGCTCCCTTCTTTGCATTCTGGGCTCAGCTCAGAGGCCACATACTCTGAGGAACCTTTACTGACAACCTGCCAGTTTAAATTAACTCCTGATCTCTGTTCTCGACTCCTCCACCCTCCACACCAATTAATTCTACCCAAACACCCTGTTCTCTCTCTTTCTCTCTTTCCCTCTCTCAATCTCTCTCTCTCTGAGATGTGGCCTTACTCTGTCACCCAGGCTGGAGTACAGTGGTGTCATCTTGGCTCACTGCAACCTCCAAGCTGGGAAAACAGGCACACACCTCCATGACCAGCTAATTTTTGTATTTTCTGTAGAGACAGTCTCGCCATGTTGCCCAGGCTGGTCTCAAACTCCTGACTTCAAGTGATCCGCCTGCCTCAGCCTCCCAAGGTGCAGGGGATTACAGGTGTAAGTCACCACACCCAGCCTCTGTTTTATTTTAATCGCTGTGCTCATCACTAGCCAAAAGTGACTTTTTTCATTTATGTATAGAACTAGAACGTAGGCTTCATGAAAACAGAGGCCCTGCCTTGTCTTGCCACTGTCCCCAGCCCTTAGAAGAGTGCTGAGGATTCAGAAGACACTGGATGAACATGTTGTATCCCCCACTGCGCCCTGCACACTGCCTGCCACGTGGTGGCACTTAAGCTTACTACACACTTGGTAAGGCTGAACTGAACTCAACTAAGTGGCATATGTCCTGGACACAGATTAACATCTTCCCCTGGCTACTGTCTTTCTAAATCAGATGTACAATGAAGAGTTCATAACTGTGACCTGGGCTTATCAGGGAATTCATGGGATCTACAAAGCAGGGGACCTGAGCCTTGAACGTATACACAGATATTGAGGGCTCACTGATGTTTTGGGGTTCAACAGAAGTCTGAGGAGACATAAACGTCTAAATTCACAGCACAGTAACCAAATGGTGAATTGGCATATTATGAAACTGGCGCTAGGGTTACATTTAAAAATAAAGTCTTGATTTAATATTAATATATATTCCCAGTCAGGTCCAGAAACAAATAGAATTTGGAGGCAGAACTGTTTTAATTTGAATTTGAATAGCACCGTAAATTAGGTGGTATCACATACAGCACTTGGAAATGACCCTATCTTAAATTCACTCTCATTGTTTCAACTGTATTAGTCTTGGCCCCTGCCTTTAAGTCAGAAATAGGGTCTCATACTTTTCTATTTTCTTAAAGCTTCTAGCCTTATTCTTGGAGAATCGCTGTTCAGGGTTAGCAGACTCAGAACTGAATCCCAGGTTTTTCCATCCATTCTAAAGCATTTGGCAAATTATTTATGCTCTCTTAGCCTTACTTCCCCATCTTTTAAGTGGGGATAACGATATCCATCCCACAAAGGGATGCTAAGAGAAATAAATGGGACGATTTGCAGGAAAGACCTGTTGGTGTACTTAACAGAGAACAGGTACTCAGTAAGTGACCATCTTCTTCCTGGGTAGATGATAGCGGCAAGAAAATACTATGTGGCTGCTGAACTGGAGGGGAAAGGATGCTGGGAAATAGCTATGCTGACAGTGGCAGAAAAACATAAACTATCAACGGGAAGAAATAAAACAAGGCCCAAAGTGCTATAATGTTTTATTATTCCTTGCCATATAAGAGGGAGCTGCAAATATTAGTATTTTATGGCTAGATCAGAGGGACAAGTGGCAGTCAGGGCTGAATATCAGAAAGTCACCTAATGGCAGAAGCAAGCAGTCACTGAGTGTCAGAAATCATTGGATAGTCATAAAAAGTGAAGGGAAAGTATGCTCCTGAAAACTGCATTTGCTTTAAAGCTATGTAGTATCAGAGAACTCACAACAGAATTCTAGCTCGAATTTTAAGGATTCGAGCTGGGAATTTTAAGGATTCCCTGATCTTATCAAGAAACACAGTCATCATGAAAAATTATTGTATGTAAATCAGCACATCTGACATTCCAAGGCTCCAGCACAAACACTGGAGCTGTCAGAGCAATCACAAAGGCTGGGGTAAAAAGTCAGTCAAAGAGAGCAGTTGAACCATTTTCAGAAGTCCTGGGAGGTGGGCATTTATGGAAAAGGACAACAGAAGCCACCTGCTTGGGGTCTATCATATCATTCTAGGAAATAACAGATATATTAGCAACAAAAAAGAAAGGTAAGATACGCACAGTGAACATCTGTTGCTCTGCCTGCCCAGTCCTTTGATAATATCACCAGTTTTCTAATTTTTCACCAATTTCTCCCTGGTTCTCAGATCATGTCTAAATTCACAGCACAGTAACCAAACAGTGACTATATCCCAGATCTGACCAAGAAGAGTTACAGTTTCCCCTTCCCCTACCATAATGACAGGGTCACTGGGGGATGAATCAAGCAGGACATTAGCTAGTGCCATTGGGAACAGCACTCTCTTTCCACAAGAGTCGTTAAGCCTGGGGATGTAAGCCTGGAGCTACCAGGTTGCCATCTTGGTAGCAGGAGGCAAGGGCCTGCCTAAAAATTAGGCAATACAGGGAAAAGCCAGACAAGAGGGGAGATGGAAGTTTGCTACTGACATTTTTAAACACTTGGATCTTGTGGAGGTTACACTAGAACTCTCCATGAATTTTTCAGGTTAATGGACAAATACATTCCCATGTTTGCTTAAATCTATATGAGTCCAACTTCCAAACAAGAGAGTCAGACTAATACAATAATATTGTAGAGTTTAATCTTGAAGAAATTATCAAAAAATGGCTGGGTGTGATGGCTCACATCTGTAATCTCAGCACTTTGGGAGGCCGAGGAGGGCAGATCACCAGGTCAGGAGTTCAAGACCAGCCTGGCCAACACAGTAAAACCCTGTCTCTATTAAAAATACAAAAAATTGGCTGGGCATGGTGGTGGGCACCTGTAATCCCACCTACTCAGAAGGCTGAGGCAGGAGAATCATCTGAACCTGGGAGGCAGAGGTTGCAGTGGGCCAAGACTGTGCCATTGCACTCCAGCCTGGGCGACAGTGTGAGACTCCATTTCAAAAAAAAAAAAAAAAAAGTCAAAGTGGATCATGAAGTCAAGAGATTGAGACCAGCCTGGCCAACATGTTGAAATCCTGCCTCTACTAAAAATACCAAAATTAGCTGGGAAGGAATAAGGCCAGGCATGGTGGCTCACGCCTATAATCCCAGCACTTTGGGAGGTTGAGGTGAGGAGTTTGAGACCAGCCTGGCCAACATGGTGAAACCCTGTCTCTACTAAAAATACAAAAATTAGCTGGGTGTGGTGGTGCGTGCCTGTAGTCTCAGCTACTCAGGAGGCTGAGGCAGGAGAATAGCTTGAACCAGAGACGGAGGTTGCAGTGAACTGAGATCGCGCCACTGCATTCCAGCCTGGCAACAGAGCGAGACTCCGTCTCAAAAAAAAAAAAGAAATCTAAAAAGTCAGTCCATGCAGTATTTTTCTGAGTTCTCCAAAACAAAACAAAAAAAGAAGAGTTAAAATATGTGATAGAACGGGGAGCCACCTGCATTTCTTACATGATTTGACCATCACCTGGGAATATAAATGAGACAATGCACTGTGAAAGGAGATTTTCTAATTATCATGGCCCTGACCCCAAGAGTCAAACATTTATTCATGTAAAGTTTCTTATTTTCATCTGCAAAATAGAGAGAGTAAAATTTTTAAAAATGTTTTTACTAATTGCTGACTACGTGCCAGGTGTTATGCTAGGTACCGAGGGTACAAAGATGTCCAAAGCATATTTTTTTCTCAAGAAGCTTACACATAATGACAATTCAGGTGACAGGTGTGGGGAGGAACCTGGGGAGCCTCTAGGAAGAATTAAGGCTTGAAGACTGAGTAGGTGATTGCCAGGCAAAAGTGTGAGGAGTCCAGTGTGCTAGGACTAGTTTGAGAGAAGTTGGGGCTGGTGGTAGGAGCTGTCTGCAGCTGCCATGCTGAAGAGCTGATCTCATTCTAGCCAGCCTTTGGAAGTCCCTGAGTGTTCTGGAAACACTCATATGTGTGCTTCCAAAAGGGCAGCATGGTGGCTACCATAGAAGGTAGGCTGCAGGGGACAGAGACTAAGGGCTAGGCTCGCTGGGGCCTGCACTAGTCATTGAGCAATGGCTACAGGGAGTTTGATGGAGACAAGTCGGGCTAGGAGGCAAGCGTCTACAGTTCTCATTTGGAAAACACTGAAAACTAATCCCATGCAGATGACTGAAGAATTCTGGAGAAGGTGACTATCCGCACCTCAAAGGAGAAAGACTGAACGAGAGTAACGGCAAGAAGGCAATAAATGCCGGTGCCTTCCTCGGACTCGGAGTTCCAGCTCCTCTCAAGTGTTTTCTCCCCAGTCTAAATTCTATCCCCTCTCATGGCCCAGCTAAGTTCATGGCGTCCTTCAGGGAAGGCCTCTACTCCATGTCCTCTGGTGGCTTCTGTGCCCCTCATGTTTATGTAGGTCACACCTTTTCTTAGACCTGTTCACTGACACACTTCTGAGCCTCGACTTCTCCATTCGTAAAATGGGAATGCTGACATTTACTTCAGGAGAAGGACAGGATGAAACATGACAGATAATTGTGGAGCACCATGCACACAGCCTGGCATGTGACAAGCACTCAATAAGCAGTCACACGCCACTTAAGGTTACAGTCAACAATGGACTGCACATATGACAGTGCCCTCATAAGATTACAAAATCTGTATTTGTACAGCACCTTTTCTATGTTTCGATATACAAATCATTACTATTGTTTTCCATTTGCCACCCACAGTGTTCAGTACAGTCTCATGCTGTCCAGATTTCCAGCCTAGGAACAACAGGCTGGACCATACAGCCTAGGTGTGTAGCAGGCTATGACACCTAGGGGTGTGTAAGGACATTCTATGACATCTGATGAAATCACCTAAAAATATATGTCTCAGAACGCATCCCCATCATTAAGTGATGTGTGACTATAGAGGTGCCACACTCCTTGAGAAGGTGGAGTACTTTGCACTACTAGAAAACAAAGACACACTCACACCAGGCAGCAGCTTTTCACTTGCCAGAGATTTCCAGATCTTACAGTTAACTGAATTTCATTGTAAGTGCAAGGTAGAGGCACTTTGTTAAGTAGCTGAAGCACACACAGCCCAGTATACCATCTCTTTTTTTTTGTTTTGTATTTTGGAAGTCTCATTCTGTCACCCAGGCTGGAGAGCAGTGGCACAATCTTGCTCACTACAACCTCCACCTCCTGAGTTCAAGAGATTCTCCTGCCTCAGCCTCCCGAGTAGCTGGGACTACAGGTATACATGCTGCCAAGCCTGGCTACTTTTTTTTTTTGTATTTTTAGTGGAGACA
Source organism: Alouatta palliata (assembly GCA_004027835.1). NCBI lineage: Eukaryota > Metazoa > Chordata > Mammalia > Primates > Atelidae > Alouatta > Alouatta palliata. The sequence goes on from PVKV010015040.1 coordinate 5,884, forward strand.
GGGTTTCACCATGTTGATCAGGCTGATCTCAAATGATCTACCCTGATCTCAAATGATCTACCCTGATCTCAAAATGATCTCAAAACTCCTGATCTCAAATGATCTACCCTGCCTCAGCCTCCCAAAGTGCTAGGATTACAGACATAAGCCACCACACCCAGCCCCAATACACCATCTCTAATAGCTTAAGACATTAGCCAGGTTGCAGTGAACAGGGCTAGCTGAGAAGAGGAATGTCAATACTCTGAACAGGGAAATGCAGCTTCCGTCCTGCACTTCCTCAGGTGAAAGGCCAAGCATGTCATCACTCCTTTAAGAGTATGGAGATGGCTGGGGAACATTTTGTCCTGGAGGAAAGAAAATCAGTGAACTAACAGGTAGGTTTCTTGGTGGTGTGGTTTTATTCTACTCTGAAAGCCAGATCTATAGCTATATTTTGTTTACAGAATTGCCTGCTACCCTCTTCAACCATGCAGTCTTCTACTGACAAGTCAGGACTTGATTCACAATGGGCCTAGCTTAATTGTGTAAATAAGCAAACTCAAGAAGAGATGAGAGAGCCATCATGCAACAACTCAACAAGACCAGGCAGCTGTGCATCGCTTCAGCTTTTCTATCCTCAACCTGCCCACACAGAGCCTGGAGGGCCGGAGGGGTGAATCTGCAGTCTACAAACACTACAAAAATATGTTAGGTCCACTCAGGGTCATGATTCCAAACCTGTTTTAGACCAAAGATGGTTTCTGTTGAGATTTTGATGAAACCAACCCTCCCTGACTGCCCATAATACACATACATGCAACATTTTCCATATAGTCCCTTGGCGTTCAGGAACCACCCCCATCTCAAGCCCACCTGTGGTCCCACAGGGATTTAGAGCAACAGATCACAGGTCTTCAGAGAATGAAGTGGTGGTGGTGGTGGGGGGAACCAAGAGTTCCTCTTTCTTGGGCTGCATTTTCTTCACGACACATTCATAGCTATGAATGCCCCCTTCTCTGCAGGGATCAAGAAGGCTAATGAATGATGTGAAATCCAGAGCCCAAACACTGACCTGTCAGCTTGTCCTCAGTAGCCCAGTGCCTAAGTCCCAAGGGCTGTGGAAACCTTTGGAATCTTATGAGTTCCAAGGTGCTAAGTAAATAAAAGTCAGAGGATGCACTGGGGGTATGGAGTGGGGAGGATGATGGGGGAGGCATGATCCAGGCCTTGGACAAAGCCTTCAGTTTTTCCAGGGAAGTAGCAGAGTAGCCTGTGCTCTCCCACTGGGCTCCACTTACTCCTTCCGTTCTCATTCTTCACTTATGCAGAGACTGCAGATTCCTCGGGTGATTTGTACCAAACCCAAATGGTAAAAATAATTTGCTAAATACCTTCCTAGATAAGTTGAAATCCAAGACCTTTCTGAACTGTGTCCAGCCATATCTCAAAGAGTGAGCAGGGTTGAAAGTCACGCTCTTCCACAGCTGAATTCCTGAATCAGACCTCTGCCTGTCAACCTTCTGATGTCACAAGTCAAACTGTGCCATCAAAGGCTGAGTAAGCATCTTTAGGAAATAGAAACTCAACTGTAAGAACACCAGTATTTTGAAATGCAAAACAACTCTGCCCAGTTTCCAAGTCAGCTACTGTATATAAATTTAGCCATGACACTGTGGGAGGAATTTTTTAAAATTCTGCATTATTTTGGTGTAAAAAATTCAAAGGTAAAAAGAATAAGTAACAATAACGTACCAGTTACTATCTTAGGCAAGACATATAAAGCAGTAAATAAGACATACAAAGTCTTTGCCTTTGTGCGGATTATATTTGAGTGAGGCTGGGGTGAGCGACAGAACACAAACAAATAATAATTTCAAATGGTGATAAGTGCCACATAGGAAATAGGATAAAGAAATAAACAAATGGGCCGGGTGCAGTGGCTCATGCCTGTAATCCCAGCACTCTGGGAGGCAGAGGCAGGCGGATCACCTGAGGTCAGGAGTTCAAGACAGCCTAACATGGTGAAACTCCATCTTTACTAAAAATACGAAAATTAGCCCAGCATGATGGTGGGTACCTGTAATCTCAGCTACTCAGGAGGCTGAGGCTGAAGAATCACTTGAACCTGGCAGGCAGAAGCTGCAGTGAGCCAAGATCACACCACTGCACTGCAACCTGGGAAACAGAGCGAGACTTCATCTCAAAAAAAAAAAAAAAAGAAAAGAAAAGAAAAAAGAAAAGAAAAAAACCCTAAAAACAAAAACTGAAAACAGGTGAGGTAATATTTTATGTCCATTTTACAGATGAGGAAAATGAGGACTACAGGTTAGGTGAGGTGTTCAAAGACTTCCCAGCTAATAAGCAGTGAATTTAAACTCAGGTTTGTCTGACTCCAGAGTTGTTCCTAACCACTACCCCATGCGATCTCTTTGGCTTCCTGAGAAACCAAAGAATCTGCAGAAGTGATAGAGTAAGAAACCATCTTTTTTGTTTGTTTTTGGATGGAGTTTCACTCTTGTTGTCCAGGCTGGAGTGCAATGGCGAGAACTCAGCTCACTGCAACCACTGCCTCTCAGGTTCAAGTGATTCGCCTGCTTCAGCCTCCCAAGTAGCTGGGATTATAGGTGCCCCCCACACCCAAGTAATTTTTTGTATTTAGTAGAGATGGGGTTTCACCACGTTAGTCAAGCTGGTCTCGAACTCCTGACCTCAGGTGATCCACCCGCCTCAGCCTCCCAAAGTGCTGGGATTACAGGTGTGTACCACCATACCCGGTGGTATTTTATTTTATTTTTAAAAGTCTCTCCCTTTAGGACATGAAAATTCTGAGATCTAGGAATGCAAATGAGTGTACTACAAGCTGTCATTCTGATGATAATGCATCCAACATTTGAGTTTCCATAGATGATACTGAACGTATAGGTACTATAATCCTTCATACAATCCTCAGGGAACTGCTTTTTCAGAAAAGAGCAGTAAGAGCACGAAGGCTTAGACAGTTTAAGAACACTGTTGGAAATCGCGGAGCTTATAAGCATGGACGCTGCAGTCTAGGCCTTGTGCCTCTGACTACAGTGCTTTTTCCATTACACCACGCTGCCTACCAGAAGAGTCCCCAAGGAGTTACATTTTTCTCCCACTGGGAGACAAGGCAGTAACTAACTTGGCAGAACAAACAGAAATGAGTGACTGTTTTGTGTCTCTGCCAAGCAAGTATTCATGCCCTTTGCAATATGACGTGGACACAAAACCAACTGATCTTTAGCAGCTAAGGCATTCTAGAATTTGCTGAGGAGTTTTCTCACCTTCCCCATATGGGGTCCAAAATTAAGAGAAGAAAAACATATTTATGTCTCATTCAGAATTCAAAAAGCAATAAATCCTTCAAGCCCCTGGCAAGTTTCTTTAATCCACTGTAATCATGTTTCCTTGTATAACAAGTCTTGTGATGTCTGCAGCAGCTTCTCGCTAGGGGAACAGCAGCCTGAATGCTGGAGTTCTTCTCGTGCCTGGGGGATTATTCCATTTTCCACATTAGGAATAAGCCGCAGACTTTAGGTTCTAAAATGGAGCCAGAAAATGCTGACTAGAATCCAGATGCCCTAAATATAATTAGAGCTAAATTTTACTGCCCTCTGTGAAAGACACAAATGAAAAGAATGTACCAACTTTTACAATATTGATCCAGAGAGCAAAGCTATGAATACAGCCAGCATGGGTTCTGCTGCACCGAGAGGCCCTTACAGCTAACCAGGGGCTTTCCAATTCTCTCCCCTTCTTCTATTCCTGGGTTTTTAATTTTTATAAAAGCCAAACATATTGGGGAAGGAGGAGGGGCTACAGGCTTTTTTTTTTTTTTTTTTTTTTTAAGGCAGGGTCTCACTCTCTGTCTCGCAGGTTGGAGTGCAGTGGTGCAAATCACTGCTCACTGCAGCCATGACCTCCTGGGTTCAAGCGATCCTTCCCCCTCAGGGCCCCAAGTAGCTAGGACTATGGGCATGTGCCACCATGCCCAGCTCATTTTTAAAAAAACTTTTTGTAGACACGGGGTTTCACTCACATCCAGGTTAGTCTTCCACTCCTAGCCTCAAGCAATCCTCCCACTTCGGCCTCCCAAAGTGTTGGGATTACAGGTATGCACCCAGACTTACAGGCTCATTTTAATAAACCAGGTTTTCACTTAACTCTACAACTCTCTGGAGGTGTCCTTACACATACATACACACACACACACTCTTACTTCTTACTTCAGATTTTCAGAGATTGATTTGAAAAGCAAAAAAAAAAAAAAAAAAAAGATTCTCCTTCACAGTCAATGACATCTCTCTACATCTTTAACAATGCTGAGATTGTTGAAGATGATGATGCTGCTGATAGATATAGCATCTGTTGAGGGTTTACTAGGTGCCAAGAACTGTGCAAATACACAGTGCTTCAAATACATTGTATTATTTAATCATAATAGTACCCAAACAAGGTTATTTCCATTTCACAGTAAAGGGGCCAAGTCCTAGGATGACTGCAACTTGCCCATGGTCACACAGCAAAGCAGCAGTGGAGCTAGAATTCGAAAACAGGGGTTCAGACTCCAGAACCTATCTGGCAACAAAAGGTAAAAGCCTTCTCCCCTCTGCAAAAAGCCATTGCTTCTAGCTACTCACCATGATTTTCACAGAAATAACTTTCTGTATTTGTCTTTCATCTGTGGGATATTTAATTAAATTGTATAATTAAAACAACAAGTCCATCTGGCATTCCCAGGTTTGGCAAGAAACAAGAATGACTCTTGGAAAGCCCAGGCCTCAGCTGGTGGGAGCAGAAGTGTGCTGGTGTCCTAGAAACCAGGCTGCCAGCTAAGAGTGTCCAGCCTCCTGTCATGCTTTACTGAGGGGGTGCAGAGTTAGTCAACTGGGACATTCCATTAATGGAAAGTCAGTTAGAAAAGATTTACTAAATACATAATTATTATTATTTTTTTTGAGACAGAGTTTCGCTCTTGTTACCCAGGCTGGAGTGCAATGGCGCGATCTCGGCTCACCACAACCTCCGCCTCCTGGGTTCAAGCAATTCTCCTGCCTCAGCCTCCCAAGTAGCTGGGACTACAGGCACGTGCCACCATGCCTAGCTAATTTTTGTATTTTTAGTAGAGACGGGGTTTCACCATGTTGACCAGGATGGTCTCGATCTCTTGACCTCGTGATCCACCCGCCTCGGCCTCCCAAAGTGCTGGGATTACAGGCGTGAGCCACCGCGCCCGGCTAAATACATAATTTTTAAATTTTATTTTGAGACAGGGTCTTGCTCTTTCACCCAGGCTGGAGTGCAATGGTATAATCATAGCTCACCGCAGTCTCGACCTCCTGGGCTCAAGCAATCCTCCCACCTCAGACTCCTAAGTAGCTGGGACTTCAGGTGCACACCACCATGCATGGCCAATTTGTATTTTTTGTAGAGATGGTGTTTCATCGTGTTGCCCAGGCTGGTTTCAAACTCCTGGGCTCAAGCGATCTGCCTGCCTTGGCCTCCCAAAGTGCTGGGATTATAGGCATGAGCCACTATGCCTGGCCAATTTTTTTTTTAAAGCATACTACACCTGTTGTTTTCCAATTTGCTCCTGTCACTTAATGATTTAATCATTCCTCTCCTGATACTCTCTCAGGTTTGTCACAAACATCTTTGGTTTTGTCCCCCTCCTGTCTTCCTGGGACCATCACCTTCTCATGAAAACTGCTTTCTCCCCCCTCACCCCAGCCATGTTCCTTTACAGACTCTGCCTCTGTAGTCTAACTTGACTGGTCCCAAAATGAGCAAGAGAGCAAGCTGGGCCCAGATATGTGAGGTGGGGCATGAGAGGTCCAGGGCCAGGACATGTCAGGCGACTGAAGCCATGCATTATGAGGCTCTAGAGCTGCCAGCAGTCATACTTCCTGTCTAGTGGAAGACGCCTGTCTGCAGGGAGAGAACCCGTTCCTATCAGAACTGTAGAAAAAAGCTGAATTTTCTTTCCATTATGTTCAATGCTCCAACGCTCTCCTCTACCTATGATAATTCAAGGTGGGTTTATGTCACTTGAAACCAAGAGTCCTGAATCATTTAAAAATGATGCCAGGAGTAGAGAGTTGAAAGTAACCAAATCTAAATGCAGGAAGGGCTGACATGAAGTGGGATGGGAGGCCATAAGAAATACCCCGTCCGAGGTGGAGAAATTCCCAAGTGCTGTTACAAGGTACTGAAATAATTGGTTCAACAAGGCTGAAGGTTTGGCAGACCATTCTGAAGAAAGTATCTGATTAATAGGGATCACTGTCTACTTTTTGCAACATTCCATACATTTTGAAGGGAGGCCTCTTCTGCTTTTGGTCAGCAAACTAGTCTTCTTAAGCTTATAAAGGCTGAGTTTTCTGCTGCAAGCTGAAATTAGTAGTACTTAAGGAAAGAGCAGGAGTGTGACAATGAAAAGAAATATCTGAGAGGGGCCATGGCTCATGTCTGTAATCCCAGCACTTTGGAAGGCCAAGGCAGGTGGATCACCTGAGATCAGGAGTTTGAGACCAGCCTGACCAACATAGCAAAATCCCATCTCTACTAAAAATACAAAATTAGCCAGGTGTGGTGGCACATGCCTGTAATCCCAGCTACTCAGGAGGCCGAGGCAGGAGAATCACTTGAACCTGGGAGGCAGAGGTTGCAGTGAGCCAAGATCCCGCCATTGCACTCCAGCCTGAGCAGCAAGAGTGAAACTGTGTCGAAAGGAAAGGAGAAAGGAGAGGAAAGGAGAGGAAAAAGGAAAGGGAAGTTAAAAAAAGGAAGGAAGGGAGGGAGGGAAGAAAGAAAGAAAAAAGAAAAAGAAAAAGAAAAAGAAAAAGAAAAATCTGAGAGGAGCCAGGGCTCTTGTGTTACATACTTATGTATATTATGATGTTTGGATATCTTTTTAAAAATCTTTCTAGCTGGGGAGATTGCCCCTGGTGGGGTAGGGAGATGATAGTTAATTTTTTTTTTTTCTTTGAGACGTACTCTCCCACTGTCGTCCAGGCTGGAGTGCAATGGTGTGATCTTGGCTCACTGCAACCTCCGCCTCCCAGGTTCAAGAGATTCTCCTGCCTCAGCCTCCCAAGTAGCTGGGATTACAGGCACCCCACCACCACACCTAGCTAATTTTTGTATTTTTAGTAGAGATGGGGTTTCACCATTTTGGCCAGGCTGGTCTTGAACTCCTGATCTCATGATCCTCCCACTTTGGCCTCCCAAAGTGCTGGGATTACATGCATGAGCCACTGCACCCAGCTGACAGTTAATTCTTAAGAGCCAGCAAAGGGCCCAGCCAGGAGTATACTTCTGACATGCAAACTAAGGAATTCAGAACCACACCTCCTCTATCTGGTCTAACATCCAAAGAGGCAAAATTCCTTTGCTTTCATCATCCCAGGGCCAGGTACAGTCAACTAGAGATCACCCCTATAGCTTAGAGCCCAGTGAGATTATGCAAACTAGCCAGTCGTAAAGTGTTCACCCTGACCTGCTGTGCCTTTCCCAAGGAAACTCCGATCATGGCTTTACCTTAATGCTTTCCCCTTGTTCCTGTCTTCTGCCTCCTGACTGCCTTGGTGTCTTTCCCCTGTGGTCCTGCATGGTGTGCCATGTCTCCTACTTCTAGGACCTGTGACCACGATAAACTTTGTCTTCTTGAGCCTCTCCTGTGTCTTCTTGTGGCTGCGCCTGATAGACCATCTCATAAAATAACATAAAACAGCCCTTAGCAATGGTGAAGAGCCTTGAAACTTCTAAGGCTTCAGCACAAGTCCTTAAACTGAGTTCCAGAAGAGTGGCAGAGGCTCTTAAACAGCTCTTGAAGGCAATGGCTTCCAGTTAGAAATGGAAACCTTGAGAGCCAGCTAGGCTTTAATGAGCAGATTCCTCGAGTTATTTGCAGTTGTCCCTTAGATTCACAGTCCACATCTTTAAAATGAGAACACCGGATAAGATGACTGCCAAAGTATCTTGGTTTTGATGTTCTGTTTCTGGGGGTTAATTATAGTACAAATGTTACCATTTTCTTAAAACCACTGAGAAGAATTCTCATTCTGAGAACTACATTTAAGAGCAAATGCTGGAGTAAGAGAGATTAAATGGTTGCTTTTGAGTCTGTTCAATTCACTGTGTGATCTTGGACCACAAACTCAATTTCGTCACCTGCAGAAGGAGGTTGTGAATGACCGTCTTCACAGGGCAAAGAGAAGAGAAAATTGCAAGCCTTTTGATTTCTCTTAAGAAAAGATACCGTAGAAATTACAAGCAGGATTAGGAGAAAGCTCTCCGAATACAAAGGTCAACTCCAAAATGACTATCTTTGGTTTCTCGGTCCCAGTGATGCCATTTCTGACCCCAATCACTATTCCCTATAGTTTTCAAATCCCTATAAAGAACACCTAAGGGACACAGAATGGCCTTGGATCAAATGGCAGTCCTGGATGACTCTGCATTTCTTGTTTTTCCATTTTGTTTTAGCATTCTATTCCACCTGCCCAACACTGACCCCCTGTATCCCTGACTTCCACAAACCCTGTCCCAGCCTTTACCTTCCGTAAAGGTCTTCGCCACAACTAAACTTCTAAAGTATTGACCCACCATGATAAATTGGTTTCATTCCTCCTTCTCAGGTGTGTCATTATATCAAGACTCAAAAGGATGACTTACCACTGGTGGCACTGTATGCATTCTGAAAAGAAAGATTGTAAAAACATACCGGGGATGTTGGTCATGCCAGGCGGCTCTCAAAACGCACCTCCTCTGGGCTCCATACACATGGATATAATTAGGGTTGGGGCACCTTCTCCATGCAGCCTGACCTGTCTGCCCTTCCCAGGTATAGACAGTGACTCTTTTGTGTTCCCTCAGTACTTTATAAGAATAATCATTATCTATCTCATTGTATAGATATTATTTGTCAAAATATATATCTCCTTGACTGGGATGAAATTTTGGGGCAAGGGGAGCAGGGATTTTGACTTATTAATCTTCCTATGGTATGTCTTGTACAGGGAGGGAATTCATTAAATTCTTACGGAATGAATTCTGTGAATTGCTACATTCTGTTCTCCTCTTGAATAGGAAGTGCTCTGAGGGAAAATAACCTCAGAAGCCATGCAGCATACAGGCGAGCCCTCATCTTGAACTAGGCCACAGCTGGCAAAGGCAATGCTCTGATGCTACCCTCCTCCCTTGCCTGCATCAGGCATTGCTATTCAGTCATGACCCTTTTTCTCACGACATCTGAGCCAGCCTTGATAGTCTTTCTCAACAAAGTCTTCTAGGCAGCCACCCCTGCTGAGTGAGCTGGCACACAAGAGAAGCTAATCTGGCATATTAGCAGCCCCAAGGTATATAAGATACCTAAGGATGAGAGGACACACGTCCTATGTATGCTCCTCATGTCACCAATGAAAGATGAAAAAGGAGGTTCAGATAGAGCCTAGATTGTTCTTTTAAGATTCAAGAAGCCACCTTAAAACACCACCAAAAGAACCAGTGGACTCAGTGAGTAAACAGCTGATTCATCCAGTTGTGTAGCAATGAGGCTGCCTACATTTTAACTGGTTATTATTGCTTTAAATGAGATATTCTTTCCTGAGATCACCCAGAGCTGGGATGCTGAGCTATGTGACTGCAGTAAGATAAATCTCTGTACGATTTCAGACATGTAAGAGGCAGTATGGTGCAGTGGGTAAGACCATGGACCCCAAAGCCCTGTTCCTAACACACAGCGCTCTTGTAAGGATTTAATATATTAATATGGTCAGAACAGCATTTGACACATTACGCATCATCTACTTTTACTATATGCGGCCTGTCTAAAGTCTACCAAACAACTAGTAAAATAGCCACAAGCAATTAAATAAGGCTTGGTCTATGTTGGCACTCTTGTTTGTCATTCAGTGGTTTCATTATAAACTAATGGCTACTGCCTTGACAAAAGGCTATCAGAACAGGCCTGAGGTAGAGTGACAAATTGTACCGGTATTATTTCCCTTTCCCCACAAAGCCCATTACTGTGGCTGTTATCAGACAAGAAGAATTAGGTAGCCCGTTACTTCCCTGTTTGCTCTGGCTGCCAGGAACCATGAAGTTACTATGCACGTTGAATTGTGGAAGCTCTCATAGTTTAAGTTTCCTAACATAGTTTCCTAACATAATCATTTAAAAAAAAAACTTGGCTCTTCCTTTTATTCTCATTCTAAAGACTTTCAGAGTTAATTATTTCTACGATTTTGAGTATAGCTATCTTAAATCTGTTTTTGAAATCAGGCAGAATGTACATAAATATAAAAACATATTTGTCAGATTCCTGGTGCTGAATGTCAGCCAAGACATATGTCTGAGATGATACATTATATTTTTATGTATTACACATAACATAGCCATCTAGGAATTAGGGCAAATTTCATGTAGCTTTCTAGAACGATATTAAAAAAGACTTCTTATGTTGACATTTCACCTTAATGATTGCTGGTTTGTTTTTTTTTAAGTCACTCCTCTCCTCACTTTAGCATTGTTGCTCCTATGTCTGAAAGTGAAGCTGAAATCAGAGAAGTGATCAGCTAGGCCAGCAGTCCCTAACCTTTTTGGCACCAGTAACTGGTCTCATGGAAGACAGTTTTGCCATAGATGGGGGGCGATGAATGAAACTGGCCTACCTCAGATCATCAGGCATTAGAATCTCATAAGGAGTGGGCAACCCAGACCCCTCGCATGTGCAGTTCGCAATAGCATTCGCGCCCCTATGAGAATCTAATGCTGCCGCTGATCTGACAGGAGGCGGGGCACAAGCATTAACGTTTGCTTGCCCAGCTCACCTACTGCTGCGTGGCCTGGGTCCTAACAGGTCTTGGACCAGTACCAGTTCATGGACTGGGGACTGAACACCCCTGAGCTAGGCCAAAGACAGGGAGTTTATCTTGTTGAAACAAGTTCTCTTTTTTATCCTCTGTATTGAGTTTCACAGAATCGCAGAGCTCATTTGCTTCAGTTCTTCAATTTTATAGAGGGAACTGAGTTCCAGCATGGAAAAGTAACTAGCTAAGGTCGCACTACGTGTTAACAGCTGAGCTGGCTTTAAGTAAAACCCCAATCTGACTTCAAAGCCTGTGTTCCACTTAAAACACAAAGATGCCCCTCTAGACCACTGAGATAGAAAGAAAATGAGGAAATTAACTTTGAGTAGCCAATTTTAATTTGAAATTCTTGAAATGTATTATTTTGTTGTAGCAAAACAGAGGGCTGTTTTGAAAACGAGACACTAGTTCCATAAAAATGAATGTATTTAAGAAAAGATTTTTGCTGCAAAATTTCATTTACTATTAAGGCATCTGAGGTGAGCTCATTCACTTAGAATCATGGGCCAATTCCCAAACTAGGAAATCAAATTAGTCATTCAACCAATATATACTTACTCATTACTTCCTCATATCAGGCAATGCACTAGGCCCTGAGAATATGTTACCTAAGACACAGTCTTTGCCCTTCAAGGAGCTCAAAGTCTAGGGAAAATATTCAACACAAGGGCTACCACTCCACAGTCTGTTAGGTATTCATGACAGACATCACCAGTTTATTAATTTATCTATTAACTGGCCTCAGCAATCCTTCCTAACACAACCCTTCAAGCACCCATAAGCGAGGGGCACACACAAACTGAAATTGATCTGTCATCCCTTAACCAATACGGTTATTTTGCGCCTACTACATGCTATGCAATTTGAAGTTGGTAATGTATGTTCCAGAAACGTTTCCCCCAATCTGGAGGTAAAGAATGCAAATTCTTTCATACATTTAGTGTTTATTGAACTTCTGGGTGCAGAACAATTTTTGCAGGTACTGTAAAAACCCTGGATAATGGCTTATGAAAGACTAATGATGCCCCAGGAAGAGACTCCAGTTATCATTCACTTGAAATTCCTATTTCAGATAAGGAAGCACACAGCCTGTCTTATGTCTGTCATTACTCACAGTTGCCATCTACTGCTGGGGAATCGAAAGCCAGAGTTGCCACACTCAGTTCACAGCAGCTGCTTCTCCTTTACTGGCTGAGAAAAGCACCATTTACTGGCCGTGCCACCTAGTACAGATCATCTTGCTGCAAGAGTTTGGGAAACAATACTTCTAAACTCATCCCAAGGTAGAACCAAAGACAGCTGCCAGACTGTATTTCATAAACCTGGCATCTTTCTTCTCATTTGGGTAAGCTGTTTTCTTAGGGTCTGATCAAGGGAGAAAAAGCAAGAAGTTATCATTTCCTTTTAACAGCTTCTACTGTGTCCTGCCCCATTTTCATCGTTGGCAAACTGTGAGTAAAGACCCTGCAAAGCCTTGCAGAGGTGCATTATTTCTCCACAGCTGACTGTTCATCAGGAGAAGTGTGTATTGCTGTCTGGAGGAAACACGCTGGAAGCTCGTGCTCCCTCGGAATGTTCACACCTGAGAGGTGATGTACACCAATTACCTGCACTTACACATCAAGTCACCTCTGATACTGGGGCCTCAGAGAGGACAAGTACTTCCAGAAAAGAGTACAGATACAGTGTGAACCCGAAAAAATGTGACACAGTTTAGGGTTAAAGCAGGAAGAGAGGAAGAAAACTTCTTAAGTGTCTACTTCTTTCCATTACATTTTTGTGTCCAGTGATTGTGGTTTTTGTTACACACAGTGGTAGGTACTGGGGGGAGTAGAATAAGGCTTCTTTTCAGCTCTCAAGGGTTTAGATTTCCTAGGGAAGGCAAGGTATAATAGTCAATAATAGCTAAACATCATGGGTTTAAGTATCAGAATATATCATATTGCCAAAAGAATAGAACAAAACAGTTACGATACAATCCAGCACTTCCACTCCTAGGTATATACCCAAAACAATGAAAACATGTATTTCATACAGAAGCTTGTAAACAAATGTTCACAGCAGCATTATTCATAATGGCAAAAAGTGAAAACAACCCAGCTGCCTACCAACTGATGAATCCATAAACAAAATGTGGATCCTACAATGGAATACGACTTGGCCTTAAAAAGGAATGTAGTTCTGATACTGCTACAACATAGATGAACCTTGGAAACATGTTAAGTGGAAGAAGCCAGTCATAACAGACCACATATTGTAGGATTCCATTTATATGAGATGTCCACAACAGGCAAATCCAAAGAGACAGAAAGATTAGTCATTCATTGCTCAGGGCCGGGGGAGCTGGAGAGTGGTGTGAGAGGAACTGAGAGATGACTGCTTTTTAGCAGGGTTTCCTTCGGGAGTGATGAAAATGTTCTAAGCAGATAATGATGGTCGCACAACTCTGAATATTTAAAAAATCACTGAACTATGTATTTTTGAAGAGTTGTAGGGCATATGAATTACATCTAAATAAAGCTATTACAACAAAACAAAACAAGAATATAGACAACACTATAGGGGTTCAGAGGAGGGATACAGAATTTCTGGCTTAGATGGTTTGAAAGAACATCGTAAGACAGGTTAGGTATTTGAGGTAAGTTTTGAGAAGTAATTAGCCATCAGTGGGGTTGATGAGTACGTAAGAGTATGAGCCCAAGGTCAGAGGTGCTCTGGGACAGTAAGTAAATCAGCTTGATTAAGGTGGGATCTGTAACTGTGGAACTAAAGATATTAGGCTGAAGATGTAGTTGTGGCCAGCTTGGGTTAACTCTAAGCGGGGGTTAAGATGGCCCCTGGTCTGGGCAGAATCCATTCAGCCTTACAAGTGCTCCTGATTTTCAGGGTGGCCAGCTTGGGTTAACTCTAAGCGGGGGTTAAGATGGCCCCTGGTCTGGGCAGAATCCATTCAGCCTTACAAGTGCTCCTGATTTTCAGGCCAACAAGAAACAATACATAGACAAGCTCATGGTCAGTTGTTCTCACATCACTTTTAGGAAAAATGGATGTCCCTGGAAGAAGGAATCATGCTCAGAGATAGCCTTCCCACAAAATGAGTATGCTGGAGGCCAGAATAGGCTCAGACACCCTACTATGGAGGAGGTGTGAGTGGACCACCAGGTGTGGACCAGGAAAGAACAGAACAGGAGCACTGGGATGTCCAGGAATCATCTGCAGAAACTGACTACTCTAAACCATATTATTCTAGAATTGTCATCATTCTGGGTGGCACGTGCGAGTCTTACTGGGCAAAGACATGGAACAGGTTCTGTGAGAAATTTTAGGACTTTACTACTATAGTCAAGTTCTACTTCAAATCAATAACTTGCTTCTTGAAAAAGCTGCAAAAAATCAGCTAGGCATTCTTTATTGCTTTAGTTTTTAGGCCCAGTAAATTCTAGTTCCTCATATGTAAAAGAACATTTAGGCATACCTTACTTTGTATAGGGGTGACTCTATCTGTATAGTAATTGTTGTTAAACTCCTTCATTAGAATTTATATGTAAATAACTGTACTCAAGAGAAATAAAGCTGAACTCTTATAAAGCAGTCTTTTCAGTAAGTCAGGCTATCTTTTCATATGTTATACAGAAATATATTATCTACATTTGAAAGTATTAAAAAAACTCTCAAAAATAGAGCTTCTGGGAGGCACGGTCTGAGTCATATGCATGTTTGCATTCTCTACATCGGTGCTATCCTACAGCACTTCTGTAATGAAGGAAATGTTCCATGTCTGTACCATCCAATACGGTAGCCATTAACCTCACTGGTATTTGATGAACATCTGTTTAACTCAGTAAGAATCTATTCAGTAAACACACACTGAGCTTCATCTACCTGCCAGGCACTCTGCCAGATGTTAGGTATGATTGAAATGCTGCCCCCGAACAAGTCAAAACCTGTGGTTGCCAAGGGACAGAAAACTCAACCCAGATTTACTCAAGCCAAAAGGGAAATGTGGCCTCATATGCCTATGAAGACCAGGATAATGGTTTCTTCAGGGCAGCCTGGTTCTAGGCTTAGAGGACAATACCATGACCATCCTGTCGCTCACTCAGCCCAGCTAGGCTCGGCTCTCTTCGATGCATGGTCTCCACACTCAAACTGGCTCTCCGCTCACTGTTACTAGAAGGCTGCCCCAGCCCAGACTCATGTCAAACTCCAAATCCTAATCACAGCCTCTTAGCCAAGGTTTCCTCATATCTTGTTGTCGAGATTGGGTCACACGTCCATTTCTGACCCAAGCATTTTGGCCAGGGAAATATGATGTGCTGACTGCCGGGGGTCCCAACTACCTTGCCCCAACCCTGGGCCAAGGGCAGAGTCAACTCCACCAGAAAAACATGGAATGAGAGTGAGATCCTGGGCCTCTCTGGGTAAAATCAAGGTGTCCATTAGAAAGACAGCACATTTTCCTAGGCAGAAAAATCAGCAGATACTCAGTCTAGTTTCTATCTTAAAGAGCTCAGCGTCTCTCTAGGGAAGCCTTAATTAAAATACTGGTCAGATCTGGTAGGCAGATAGTAGAAGAAAATACTATCTAAAAAGAAAAGCTCAATGTAACAAGACTGAGGTCTGAAATGGCAGTAACATTTATTCACATGGAATTTCCTCTGATGTCTGCTTTTTCCTAGATAATTCTCATAAAACCCTTGTGAGGAAAGGTGACAACCATGATATCTAGAAGCCTTTAAGACGGAGCAGTCAGCAGATGAGGGCATGCTGTTGGTGGCTTTTCATGCCTGCTTCAGGCTCCAGATGTCCCCCCCACTTGCACTCCCCCATCACTGAGGGTTTGCTCAGACCTTGGAAGTCCTACATGTGGGGATGCAGGCAGACACAGGACGGCCCACCCAGGGAAGGGACATACAATTGCCAGTTCACACAATGCAATGTGAATTGTCTGTTTTCATAAGGGCTACTCCAAGAGAGATTATTTGTGGGCAGGATGACTCATGAGAGAGCTACATGAAGTCACCACACATAAGACAAAGAGCTTGGAACATCACTGAAATGAGAAAAATTAGCCAAAACAGCTGCAGCACTTTAGGGTCTTTTAAATAGCCTCCTCCTGCCTACCTCTCCACCCTTTCTAGCTGTTCTCTCCCACTCGTTACATCCTGATGGAGGGTATGCTATTGTTGGCTTGCAGGGACAGCCACGGCAGAAAATAATCTTCTTAGCACGAATATCCTTTTATCCCTCTGAGTTTTCTAGTATTACCTTTCAGGAAGATGGCTCTGGAGTACTCTGAGAATTACTCTGAAAGGACTTGGCTTGTTTCTAGGTGGAAAAGAAGTTACTAAGGCTCAGGGACAGGCCTTTCCACACTTTCAGGACATTTAGTGCTCAGACCACATGGCAAGAAGGCCCATGCCACCATCTGCTCTCTCAGTCCTGGAGCTCAATATCAAACTGGTTATTCCCTCTTTTTACTGTATAGAGAATCTTCCAGTTTGAGTGTGCCTCTCTCAAGACGTGGTGGATAGAGCTGTAGATACTCCAGGCTTGGTAAGAAAGGAAGGACTGTCTGCTTCTAATACCCTTTTTGGGTTTTAACAGATTGCTCAGGTCAGCAGTAACTGGGCCCATTGGACGGCTACTGTGCTTGTTACAGCCCACAGGACCATGCACTTACAGCAGACAGATCTGGCACACAACAGGTGCTTAGTGAACACAGGTGAAATGTGAAATATCATTGGTAACATGGAGTTGTTACTGTGTGTTTAAAAAATACTAAAGAGAATAGGTCTTAACACTAGTAACTGCAGTAATTGTTTCCTAGCCAGAAAAGCGCCATCCCTCTTTCTTTACTCTCTAAGCCTCAGTCCCCTCAGTCCTAACCAGTCCTCAACTCTAGGGTGACTCAACTTTAAAAACAGCCTTTATTACAGATCTCAAGCCTGGGTAAATAAGCTATGTTAACTGGTTTTCCATTCCTCCAGGGCTAAGAACCCCTTGGTCTTTTCCCTACCATGTTGTTTGCTGAAGTGCCTAGAGGATCTTTTTATGGATTTTACTTTCTCGTTCATTTTTAAAGTAACAACTTTATTGAGATATAATTCACGTATCATAAATTCACCAAGTTAACAATTCAGTGGTTTTTAGTATATTCACAGCTGCGTAAACCATCACCACTATCTAACTCTACAAGATTTTTTTTTTGAGATGGGGTCTCACTTTGTCGCCCAGGCTGGAATACAGTGGTGCAATCTTCGCTCACTGCAACCTCCATCTCCTGGGTTCAAGCAATTCTCCTACCTCAGTCTCCCAAGTAGCTGGGATTACAGGCATGTGCCACCATGCCCAGCTAAGTCCCTGGTAACCATGAATCTATTTTTATGTTTCTATGGATTTGCCTATTCTAAACACTTCACATAAATAGAATCTCATTCATTTAAGAGATGTATATGTGTATATACATACAGACATGGCATCCTGTTTTTGAGTCTCTCTCTCTCTCTCTCTCTCTCTCTCTATATATATATATATATATATATGTGTGTGTATATATATATATGTGTATATATATATGTGTGTATATACATATGTGTGTGTATATATATGTGTGTGTATATATATATGTGTGTATATATATATGTGTGTATATATGTGTGTATATATATGTGTGTATATATATATGTGTGTGTGTGTGTGTGTGTGTATATATATATAGTGTTTTCTACGGATGCCAATTCTTATGCTAGGCGTATCACAAATTTGTGTAAAATCTGTGCCTGCCTTCACAGTCCAACAATAAACATTTGTTGCGTGTAGAACTTCCAGGGGTTCTCTCATGGATACAACAGCCACACTGACACTCACATTAGCTGGTAGAGGCCCTTGGTACCAGTGATATGCTTGAACCAAGGGCCCCTGGGTTGAACTCCATTAGGTAGATGCCACCCAGGGCCCCATCTCATCAGCTGAACAGGGCTAGTAATGTCAACTTTCACTTTGGGAGACCGAGTCGGGCAGATGACTTGAGGTCAGGAGGTCGAGACCAGCCTAGCCAACATGGTGAAACCCTGTCTGTACTAAAAATACAAAAATTAGCCGGGCATGGTGGCACATATCTGTAGTCCCAGCTACTCGGGAGGCTGAGGCATGGGAATCACTTGAACCCAGGAGGCGGAGGTTGCAGTGAGCCAAGATCATGCCACTAAACTCCATACTGGGTGACAGAGTGATATAGGTCTCAAAAAAAAAAAAAAAAAGAAAAGAAAAGAAAAGAAAAAAGAAATGTCAGTCAATCTTCTATTTCTTCTATTTTATCAAGTTCTTGCATCGGCCTGCCCTTTTCAAAAGACACCCTCCTTGGTAAAGATTCATTAGTTTTGGGTTTTTTTAAATGTATGTATCCAATTTATCTTTTTCATTTCATTAAGGTCAAATAAATATTTGTCCTGGGTTTCCAGACCCAACTAATATGTATGAAAGAACACAGACTCTGGAGCCAAATGACTTGTCTCTAACACTTACTGGCTCTGCGATCTTGAACAACTTACTTAGGTTCCATGTGCCTCAATTTCTCCATCTGTTAAATAAAATGATTGTGAAAATTTAATGAGATAATCCAAATAAACGCTGAGTACAACGTATGGAACACAGCAAGTTCTCAGAGGCTAGCCATTACATCATTATTGTCCAAAGGAGAAACAGACCACCTTGTAAGATGGGGAAGGGAGTTCCCCCCAAAACTCCTCCCACCCCCTGCCAGGGGTATGCAGAGACTAGTTTATTGAGGGCCAAATACAAACTTGATCCTGTTGCATTTACTTCAACTCCAGGGCTTCCATGCCCCTTACACTCTTATAAACAACTCAAAATGAAAATGTGTTCTCAGCAGTTCATGTGTTTTCCATCTACAGCCACATTCTTTTGTCCTATCATTCAACTCATGTATATTTTCCCCGAGTACTATGGCAAAGCGCTGCTTAGTGTTTGAGGGTACAATGGGGGGAAGGTGTGGCTCTTGCCCTCCAGAAGCTTCACATCTAATTGGGACAACGGGATTACAAAGCCACATAACTTGCTGGTGATCCAAATACATGCGTTAGATTTAGGCCAAGGGTTCATCTGGTGCTTGATTTAGTGAGCCATAACCAAGGAAAGGGTCAGGAAAATCATTCTCTTTAGCATTACTCCATTATGTGGAACATGAGAAGCTTGTTAGTATATTAACTAAAACCAGTCATACTTTCTCTTGCCCTCTCGGTCACAATCTCAATCGCTCTCTCCTTTCCGTTCCCTTAAAGATATGGCCAAGGATAGTGAAGACTCTGGTCCCAAACCTCAGTTTTTTGTTTTTTTTTTTGAGAGACGAGGACTTGTTCTGTCACCCATGCTGGAGTGCACTGACAATCATAGCTCACTGCAGCCTTGAACTTCTGGACTCAAGTGATCCTCCCACCCCAGCCTCCTGAATAGCTGAGACTACAGGTATGAGCCACTACACCCAGCTAACAGGCTCATATTTTTGCACGCCTAACTTAGCAGATGGTGAAGGCAGAGACAGTGGCCTCCGCATTACAAGTTCATGCCGTATTCCTTCACAGGATGTTTGAAGGCTTGTCTGTTATTTGTAATTACTGCTTTAATGCTCATCTCCCTCCTATCTCTAAGTTCAATGAAATGCAGGATGGTGTGCTTTGTTCATGTCATACAGTTACTCCCCAATACAGACTTTGTGTGACATTTTTACCATAATTCCAGGTTTCTTTTAGGTTCCACAGAGTCTGGTTGCTATAATTTAAGTATATTACTGTGGTATAAAATGTCAGGTAGGGGAGAGAAGCCCTCAGAGTCTGCCTTGGATTCTGTGGACAAACATCCAGGGACAGAAAACACTAGGAGGCTCCATTCATATTGGAACACCGCCCTGCCACATTTACTGATTGCTCTGTTGCCTCAAGAAATTCATAGCACCTTTGGGCAGGGGAACAACAGTGTGGCGTTTATTGAAATCTACATCTGGTAGCAATTTGTTCAACAACAACCAGCTTTTCCTCCATCATTCTCTTCAGTCAAATAATCCACAGGGGCCCATAATACCCTGCAACTGCTCATTTGTGCAAGGCCTGTATTGTGTTGTTTATGTTCCTAATTACAGATTTGGATTTATCAACAAGTTTCAGCGTGGCAAGTAAGTTTTTAGACTGTGGAGAAGACTAAAGGCACATGTCCTGAAGCAGAGATGCTGTCACTGAGCATGGCCATCTGGGCTGAGGGATGAAACTTCAGGGGCTGCAACTCCTGAGTCCACACCGGGTGAGCAGAAGCAGCCAGAGCACTCCCCTTCCCCTCCCCAAGAGGTGTGGCCTCAGGATGGTATGGAAGAGCCTGGAATAAGGAAAAGCCTAGAATGGGGCTTCTGTGCAGCATGGAGAAAGGAGGAGGCACTGTGCTCCAATCTCAGAAAGTTCTTTCTTTGGAGGAGGTGGTGAGGGAGACTGTGCAGCTAGTTTGCTCAAAGCCTCAATGAATAAACACTTCTTTTCTGGTATCTGTGGTTAAGTGAGAAGATGCAGGTAAATCCATAAAGCAGAGTGAGTCAAGCCTGGAGAAAAATATGGGGGCTGGAATTTCATGACTTGCACTAAACTCCTTAGTAATGAATTGGTGATAGAAAAGCAGCATTGTTTTGAAAGGACAGGAAGAGACATAGGAACAGAATTAAGAGGAGACTGAACTTATAATGGACTTCTATCATGTTTGCCCAACACCCATCCACCTGCATCAGTTCTTTTTTTGAGGGGGACTGTCCCCCATCTCTCCAACCATGTAGTTCTGAGGGAGGCTGCCAATCACTATGACCTGCCCCGGGTCCAGCCTGGCCAATCATGGTAGCCCTTCCCTGTCTACTGTCAGCTGTCCAGAGATGAGATGTGACCTTGGCCTGGTCAATCACAGTCCTTATCTGGGATTTTCTTTGTGGAGCCACTAGGGAAGATTTCTTAAAGGAAGAATGAGATTTGGAACTGCTTGAGTCCATGTTTCTTGCTACATGGGGAAAAAAAGAACTTGTTGATAGTGTGAGAGAATAAAGCCAACTAAGAAGAGAGATGATCAAAGATGGTCTTGACATTAAATGCCCCCATCTAGAGTCCTTGAGGCCCAGCTTTCACAACCTGTTTTCATTAAGCACTAAATTACTCTTTTATGCTAAAAAGAGTTCAAGCTTTCGGTTTCTATCATTTGTAACCAGGGTATGGATGGCTACCAAGGTTTTTCACTGAAAATAATTGTTATGATGATCAACTGAGTAAATGCAAGTAAATGCCCTCTGAAAAAGACAAGGTGCTAACCAGATTTGAATTCAGCCTGGTCAGGCTTGTAGTTTGCGCTCACATACCATGACCTATCATGTGCCTCATTCTTTGAAACACTCATTTATGATATTTTAACATTGTCATTGGATGTGTATTTTGTCATAGTAGGTATCAATGAAAGAAAAATCTTCTTAGTGCTGAAAATAAACCAGATACAAGAAAGTATTTTGAATGTTGACACCAAGTTTCCTCTATGGACTAAATTAAGGAGTCTCCTTCCTTTTACAACTCATTTACAAAAGATTACAGTCTTACAAAGAAAGAGACCTCTGGCATACTTAATTCAGGGTACAGACAAGGAAGATGATTGAAACCATGAAATCTGGGTGTTAAAGACTTATTCTATCATTATCACAGAATGGCAGGTTGGGAGGGATACAGTAATCTTTAATCCAATTTAATCAGGCTTTCTGGTGCAGGTGTGGTCTAAACATCATTTTTTTTTTTAAAGCATCCTAGATAATTCTGATGGGTAGCCAAGGTTCAGAACCACTGTTTTAACCTAGCCAATACTTTTATTTAGCAAATGAGGATGCCGAGGGCCAGAGGCATGGGACTCTGACCAAGTCAAACATCTGGGATGAGAACAAAGGTCACTGGGCTCCACCATACTTTTCAGGTGAATAAGTAGGTCATCCTACTGTACTTTCTTATACAAGTGTAACACATGAAAATTTTTGGCGTTGAAGTGGAGAAATAAACTGTCAGAAAATCAGAATCCAAATAAGTAATATACATAAGATGTTTAACTTCATTGGTGATCAGGAAAATGCAAAGTAAAAGCTTAATGTGATACTGTTATACACTTAACAGATTGGCAAAAAATTTAAAAATATGACAGTACCAATATCCTGGCAAGGATGTGGGACCACAGAAACTACCCTATACTACTGGTAGTCATGTAAATCAGTGAACTGCTTTGGAAAACAGCCTTGATTTAATAAAGTTGAAGAAGCACATTTTCTTTTTAATTCCTAAGTTCAGTGGTATATGTGCAGGCTTATTATACAGTTAAACCTGTGACAAGGGGGTATGTTGGAGATTTCATCACCCTGATCCTCTCCCCTCTTCTAACTTCCATCCTCCACCAGACCTTACTGTATGTTGTTCCCCTCTGTGTGTCCATGAGTTCTCATCATTCAGCTCCCACTTACGAGTGATAACATAGGGTATTAGGTTTTCTGTTCCTGTATCAGTTTGCTAAGGATAAAGGCCTCCAGCTCCATCCATGATCTCATTCTTTATGGCTGCATAGTATTCCACGGTGTATATGTACTACATTTTCTTTATCCCAGTCTACCATTGATGGGCATTTAAGTTGATCCTATGTCTTTGCTATTGTGAATAGTGCTTCAGTGAACATCTGTGTGTATGTCTTTATGGTACAATGATTTATATTCCTTTGGGTATATAGCTAGGTAATGGGACTGCTGGGTCAAATGGTATTTCTGTTTTTAGGTCTTTGAGGAATCTCCACACTGCTTTCTACAATGATTAACTAATTTACACTTCCATCAATAGTGTATAAGCATTCCTTTTTCTCCACAACCTTGCCAGCATCTGTTTTTTGACTTTTTCATAATAGGCCTTCTGACTGGTGAGAGATGTATTTCATTGTGGTTTTGATTTGTATTTCTCTAATGACTAGTGATGATGAGCTTTTTAACATATGCTTTTTGGCCACCTGTGTATCTTCTTTTGAAAAGTGTGTGTTCATGTCCTTTGTTCACTTTTTAATGGGGTTGTTTTTTCCTTGTAAATTTGTCTAAGTCCCTTGTAGATGCTGGATATTAGACCTCTGTCAAATGCATAGTTTGAGAAAACTTTCTCCCATTCTGTATATTATCTATTTACTCTGATAATTTCTTTTGCTGTGCAGAAGCTCTTTAGTTTAATTAGATCCCATTTGTCAATTTTTGCTTTTGTTATGATTGCTTTTGGCATCATCATGAAATTTTTGCACGTTCCTATGTCCAGAATGGTAATGGCTAGGATGTCTGGATGTCTTCCAGAGTTTTTTTTTTTTTTTCTCTTTTTCTTCCAGGGTGTTAATAGTTTTGGGTTTTACATTTAGGTCCGTGATCCAGAAGAGGCATACTTTCTATGACTGAACAATTCTAGTATGAGGTAAATAACTTACAGTACACATTCTCAAGGAGGGTGATATCACCCCCAAAGGAGAAAAAATTGGTCTTTGGCAGGCAAAGGAAATCTTCTGTCAGATAGGGCTGTGCTTTGGAGAACCAGAGTGACAGTATTTAGTGGCTCTCCAAAGCACAGCCCTATCTGCCAAAACTCTATTCTTTAGTATTAAATTCTAAAATGTTGGTATTAAATGGCCCCCCTAGAAGTGATAATGAAAAAAGGTTGAGAAACATTGACCCAGAGAAATGCTATACATGAACCCCAGGAGATATATACCAGTATGCTCCAATCAGCATGCTTTATTATAATCTGAAACTAGTAATGCTACAAAAGTCCAGCTACAGTAGAGAAGAAATTCCAGTATATCCAGTTGTGAAAAACTATATAGCAATGAAAATGAACAAACTTTAGCTGCACACCACATGAGTAACCTTCACAATACTAAGCAAAAGACAACACAAAAGAACCTATATATTATAGCATAATTCCGTCTGAAAAATTCAAAGTCAGGCAAATAGAATTATATTGTTTAGGAACCTATATACCAGGACTGAAGTTGTACAGAAGAAGTTTACTGCTTCTAGTTACTAGTTACTTCTAGGGCTGTGGTCAGGAAGCAAAATATGAGATGGGTGAAGGACATTGGGGTATTTTTTTTTGACCTGCGTGTTTAAATCATACTTGTTCTCCATATAAAACATTTTAAGCTTTTTTCTGCAAATGTTATAGCTCATTTGGGAATATTAAAATATAAAAGAATAAAGCAGGAAGGAAATTTTCTTGATCTTTGTCATTTTAATTTTTCTACAGCATTATTTGGCTTGTTATTCCTCTTCTCACAAGTAATAATACAAACCTCCTTGGCCAGGTGCAGTGACTCAGGCCTGTAATCCCAACACTTTGGAAGGCCAAGGCAGATGGATTGTTTGAGCCCAGGAGTTCAAGACCAGCCCAGGCAACATGCAAAACCCTGTCTCTACTAAAAATACAAAAAATTAACCAGACATGGTGGCGCATGCCTGTGGCCCCAGCTACTCAGGTGGATGAGGCAGGAGGATCACCTGAGCTTGGAAATTTGAGGCTGCAGTGAGCCAAGATGGTGCCACTGCACTCCAGCCTGGGCAACAAGGTGAGACCCTGTCTCAAAAAACAACAGAGAAAAGGAAACCACCTGAAACGTGTATGGTGCTTTCATTTATAGAATCTCATTTGCCTCTGAGCTCTAGTAGCAAGGAGTAAGCCAGAACCAATTTTTCAAGAGAGATGATGGCTTAAGTTAGAAAGACTAGTATGAGTACCAGGTGGAACCCCTGGGGAAGTAAGACAGGCTTTGCTAAACAAAAGATCAGCAGAGCAGGCTGGAGGTGGGAGCACGCCCCTCACAGAAGTGTGTAGGGTGGCACAGAGGGAGTGCACGGGGACACATGGAGAATAGGTTGTGCTCAGCCGTCCTTTTGAGGAGTCAATTTCAAAACAGGCAAGAATGTTCTGTTCTAAGTCATGATTTAATCAAACACTTGCTACTGTTTCACACTGAAATTTCTGCACAGATTTTTTGGGGAATACATATTCTTATACTCTGACTGAAATCAAACAGTTGTTTTCCCTTTTGTTTTGTTTGTTGTACAACCAAGGTCTTGCTCTGTGGCCCAGGCTGGAGCGAAGTGGCACAATCTTAGCTCACCACAACCTCTAACTCCTGGGCTCTTGCCGTCCTCCCACCTCAGATTCTCAAGTAGCTGGGACTACAGGTGTGTGCCACCAAACCTGGCTGATTTTTGTTTTTTTTTTTTTGTAGAGATGGAGTCTCGATATGTTGCCCAGCTGGTCTTCAACTTCTAGTCTTACACACCTCAGACTCCCACCTCAGACTCCCAAAGTGCTGGGATTACAGGCATGAGCCACCGAACCAGGCCCTAAAAAAATTTTTTTTTTTTTTTTTTTTTTTGAGACAGTCTCGCTCTGTTGCCCAGGCTGGAGTGCAGTGGTCTCATCTCTGCTCACTGCAACCTCCGCCTCCCTGGTTCAAGCAATTCTTCTGCCTCAGCCTCCCAAGTAGCTGAGACTACAGGCACATGCCATTGCGGCTGGCTAATTTTTGTATTTTTAGTAGAGATGGGATTTCAACATATTGGCCAGGCTGATCTCGAACTCCTGACTTTCTGATCTGCCTGCCTCAGCCTCCAAAAGTGCTGGGATTACAGGCATGAGCCACCGTACTGGGCCCTAAAATCCTTTTTTTTTTCTGAGAGACTCTCATTCTCTTGCCCAGGTTGGAGTGCAGTGGTACCATCTCCACTCACTGCAACCTCTGCCTCCTGGGTTCAAAGAATTCTTCTGCCTCAGCCTCCCAAGTAGCTGGGACTACAAGTGCACACCACCACACCTGGCTAATTTTTGTATTTTCTGCAGAGACGGGATTTCACTATACTGGCTAGGCTGGTCTCTAACTCCTGACCTTCTGATTAGCCCACCTCAGCCTCCCAAAGTGCTGGGATTACAGGCCTGAGCCACCGCACCCAGCCTAAAATACTTTTAATAGATTATTCTACAGTGAAACCACCTGTTGCTAATCACTTTGACACTCTAATAATATCCATTTAACACATATTACAATTTAAATGGCTAATTGTTTGAAGTTTAAGACATTTAGATTCAACAGCCTACGATATATATCCAGAAACATTTTTATGAAAAAAATCTATATTTTCCACTTGGTTCATTTGTATTCAGTTTACAGTTACTAATGTTTGTATTAACATTAAAGATTTCAAAGCACATCAACATTGTGGAGAAGGCATTATCTCATTTTACCGATGAAACTCAGGCGAGATGAAGTGACGCAACTAGTGATGGGGCCAGTAGTGAATTTCTACTTTTCAGGACCCACATCTTATGCTCCCTTCCATAAGACTACCCTGTTTCTAGGCCCATACCGCTAAGGGCTGAAGACAGCTTGGCTTACTATTACTTCAGCCTAGCTATCATGGTAATGGATGATAACATTGTATTTTTGATATATTTTTAAACAGGTAATTGTTGAAAGACAAGAGGCTGGGTGCAATGGTCCACATCTGTAATCCCCGAACTTTGTGAGGTTGCAGTAGGTCAATGGCTTGAGGCCAGGAGTTCAAGACCAGCATGGGCAACATAGTGAGACCTCATCTCTACAAAAAAAATACAAAAAACAAAACAAACAAACAAAAAAAACACACACACACACACAAATTGGGCTGGGTGTGGTGTCTCACGCCTGTAATTCCAGCACTTTGGGAGGCCGAGGTGGGTGGATAACCTCAGATCAGGAGTTCAAGACCAGCCTGACCAACATGGTGAAACCTGTATCTACTAAAAACATAAAAATAAGCCAGGTGTGGTGGTGGCTGCCTGTAGTCCCAGCTACTCAGGAGGCTGAGGCAGAAGAGAATTGCTTGAACCTGGGAGTCGGAGGTTGCAATGCGCCAAGATTGCACCATTGCACTCCAGCCTGGGCAAGAGAGTGAGTCTCTCTCTCAAAATAATTAAAATAAAAAAAAGGAGAAATGGGAAGGGGAAAACAAAATACAGATAAACCAATATTTGGGTACAGAGACTTTTATGGTTACCTATAAAAGGTTGATTCTGACTGGTACTTTAAAATGTAATTCACGCCAGGGGTGGTGGCTCACGCATGTAATCCCAGCACTTTGGGAGGCTGAAGCAGGCTGATC
Organism: Alouatta palliata; assembly: GCA_004027835.1. Classification (NCBI taxonomy): domain Eukaryota; kingdom Metazoa; phylum Chordata; class Mammalia; order Primates; family Atelidae; genus Alouatta; species Alouatta palliata. The sequence continues at coordinate 32,989 of PVKV010015040.1, forward strand.
ACTTGAGGTCAGGAGTTTTAGACCAGCCTGGCCAACACAGTAAAACCCCGTCTCTACTAAAAATACAAAACTTGGCCAGGCATGGTGGTGGGCACCTGTAATCCCAGCTACTCAGAAGGCTGGGGTACAAGAATCACTTGAACCCGGGAGTCAGAGGTTGTAGTGAGCCAAGATCATGCTACTGCACTCTAGCCTGAGCAACAGAGGGAGGCTCCGTCTCAAAAAAAAAAAAAACCACAAATTAAAAAAAAAAAAAAATCCAGGCTGAGCGTGGTGGCTCACGCCTATAATTCCAGCATTTTGGGAGGCCAAGGCAGGCAGATCACAAGGTCAAGAAATCAAGACCATCCTGGCCAACATGGTGAAATTCCGTCTCTACTAAAAAACACAAAAATTAGCTGGGCATGGTGGCGGGTGCCTGTAGTCCCAGAGGTACTCGGGAAGCTGAGGCGGGAGAATCGCTTGAACCTGGGAGGCGGAGGGTGCAGTGAGCTGAGATGGTGCCACTGCACTCCAGCCTGTCAACAGAGCAAGACTCCATCTCAAAAAAAAATCCAACTTTCTTTCCTTTTAAAAAAAAGTGTTGGGCAAAATTAAGTATGGCCTCTTTCAAAGAGGATTAAGGTAGGATAAACACAAATGCTTTAAAGCTAGCAGCAAATTAAAACAAAACAAAAATATCCCACAGTAGTTAACCTATTTGTAACTAGAAACTCAACAATTTTGTCTGGCAACAATAAGATATAAATATTTCCAGTTGAACACTGAATGTTTTTCACCAGACAGCTGAATAAAAGCAAATAGGGGCCAGGCTTGGTGGCTCTATGACCATAATCCCAGCACTTTGGGAGGCCAAGGCAGGTAGATCACCTGAGGTCAGGAGTTTAAGACTAGCCTAACCAACACGGTGAAACCCCATCTCTACTAAAAATACAAAAATTAGCTGGATATGGTGGCAGATGCCTGTAAACCCAGCTACTTAGGAGGCTGAAGGCAGGAGAATCGCTTGAACCTGAGAAGCAGAGGCTGCAGTGAGCTGAGACTGTGCCACTGCACTCCAGCCTGGGTGACAAGAGTGAAACTCTGTCTCAAAAAAAAAAAAAAGCAAATAGGGAGCAACTCTTAATTTCCCTTTACAACTTAGGGAAGAGTAAAGGCCAGGAAGAAAGGAATTTCCTGTTACCTGCTCTTTTCCCAGTGTAAGTAGGATTGGAGTCACAAGTTCATCTGTGGGAACCTCATTCCCACAGATTTTATTACAAGCCAGTTTAAGAGTAAGAAAGTACAGTAATGTTGGCTGACCAGGCCCCAGGATGGTACAGTGAAATAAACCATGCTATCTGAGAAGCAGCTGTAAGGAAACAAGACAAAACTCAAAAATGCTTTTGGAAACGGTTCAATATGTGAATAGAGATACGCTCTATAAAGTAGAATGCCTCTGCATCACCCTATGCACATCTTCTCTGCTCCCAGCCTTATGAAGTGTACTGTAAACCTCAAGATGCAGATAAATCCTGAGCACAGCTAGTCTTAACAACCTCACCCATAAAATGGGGTAATAGCCACCTCATAAGATTGTTATGGGCATCAAAAGGGCAGTTACTAACATTAAGTTGCTATACCTGTCTCGGTACCTTTCATCAGAGATCTTGGATGCAGTCATGCCACAGGCCCTTCTGGAATGCCTTGTTCTTTCCTACACGTGGAGCTCAACCTTGAAGGCCCAACTCAAAGTCTAACTCTTGCCTTGAACTCCTTCTAGCACCTGATGCTCCCAAAACCCTGCAGACCTTACTGAACTATGTGCACACCCACTGCCCCGCAGTCCTAATTACTCTTCTGTCCTACCTCCCCAGCTAGACTATGTCAGCCTCCTAAAAGTCTGGCTTGTACCTCTTTGATTTCCACCCCACCATGAACTCAGCAAAGGCATAAATATCTGTTGAAAGATAGAAGCCATGATAAAACATCCACAATTTTAAAAAACACACACCTTAGGATATTTCACATTCCCTTCCCTCCCTGCTCCCCCACAGCTGAGAAGCAAAATGGATCAAGACTAAGAGCTCAGAACCAAAAATCAATTTAATTTTACACTCTCAAAATATGGAAACTCCCCAAATTCAACACATAGCAGCTGTTATGTTTGCAAGCGAGAAGGTCAGCTGTCAAAATATAGCCCCTAGAATAGTGGTTTCAGGGCAAACTGCAAGAACACCTCCCAGGGAAGCCTCCACTGCTGATGCGAAGCGAAGTCAGGCTCAACAGTGCCACAGACCAGAGATTCTCCACTTCCTGATCCCCAAGAATTCCTTTAGTTTTCACTTTCTCACAGATTAGATCTTGAACTGCCTCCCCACATTCCTGCAAAATACACTAATTTACCTTATTTTTTAATAATTCAAAGGGATTCATAACTGCCAATCAGAGCTTCTGACTGGGTCAGGATAACAGTATGCCATTCCATTCTGAGACAACAGAATTTAGTTTAAAAACAAACAAAAAGCTTCTTTTTTTTTTTTTTTTTTTTTTTGAGACGGAGTCTCGCTCTGTTGCCAGGCACCAGGCTAGAGTGCGGTGGCACAATCTCGGCTCACTGAAATCTCTGCCTCCTGGGTTCAAGCAATTCTCCTGCCTCAGCCTCCCGAGTAGCTGGGACCACAGGCGCACGCCACCATGCCCAGCTAATTTTTGTATTTTTTAGTAGAGACAAGGTTTCACTATGTTGACCAGGATGGTCTTGATCTCTTGACCTCATGATCCGCCCACCTCGGCCTCCCAAAGTGCTGGGATTACAGGTGTTAGCCACCATGCCCAGCCTTTTTTTTTTTTTTTTTTTTTTTTTTTAAAAGACAGCGTCTCCCTCTGTCTCCCAGGCTGGAGTGCAGTGGCACAATCTTGGCTCACTGCAACCTCCGCCTCCCAGGTTCAAGGGATCTTCCCACCTCATCCTCCCAAGTAGCTGGGACTACAGGTACGAGCCACCATATCTGGCTAAAATGTTGATAGTTTAGTCAGTCAGTGTAATCTTTTCAAGTCCTAAAGGTTTTATTCCTGTCTGACTTTTCAAAATACTGAAAACAGCCTTCATAGTCCCATTCCTACTTCCTTAAAAGCCTCCAGCATTAGGGACCCTGGATGGAGGATGGGTGGGAACCACCGCTCGGGGCTGGCTGGCTGGCTGGCTGGCTCTCAGGGCTGCCTCCATCAGCCCAGGATGCCCAGGTGACACCCAGAGAAGACGCTCACCTAGAAGAGGCCTGCCTGGAGCAGCAGGACCTCAGGGGCAAGTTGCTCAATAGGGTAATTGTGTCTCCTCATTAAGAGAGGGGTGTGAGGGTGTCAAAGGAATTAAAAAGATATGCTCAAGTGTCTATCGCTTGGCATGTATGACCAGTGCAAAGTATTACTGGAAAAAACTCTAAGTATAACATTACCAAATTGAGGAAAAAGCAAACAATAGTTTAAAATCCTGTGAACTTCTGGGAAAAATCGGACACATACTGGATTTTAGGTGATATTATGGAATTACTCTTTGTTGTTCTGTGATGATGATGATGATGATGATAGTACTCTGTTTACATCAGAGAATGTCTATTCTTAGCAGATCATGCTAAAATTTAGGGTGAGGTGTCACTGTATATAAAACTTGCTTTCAAATGGTTTAACAAAAGAGAAAATGAGTAAGTTTGTATGTGAAGTGTGATGTGGGGGGAGTGCATGCCTGTGTACAGAGATAAACCACGTGTGGCAAAATGTTAATTGTTGGATCCAGATGGGAGCTATGTGGGTATCCACTGTACATTACATTCAATTTTGATATATTTGGGAATTTTCAAGCTAAGAAATCTTGGCAGAAAAAAATGTGTGGTAAAGAGGGAAATTAAAAAAATTCAGACCCGGTTTGGGATTTGGATCCTCTAAACACCTGCTTAAACTTACAAAAATAGACAGCAAAGTGCTCTCATCTTCCCCAACCACTTTATCTGCGATGTATTCCATAGATAGAGCCAACTGTTTGCTTTCTCTCTCCCCACAGCAAGCATAGAAGGGAGGCATTTGACTGGGAGGCCCCTTCCATCTCTTCCCCCAGCATTTATAGGCTATCCATAGTGTAAGAAAAGGTTAAAGGAGGTGCACAGAGACTAAGGCTTTGAAAACTGAGGCACAATAAAAATGTAAGAGATCCTTGTCATAATCTACAGAAAATGCATTCCTAAAAACAATGAACTAACATCCTATGACAGCCTGTCACAGACAATCAACACTGCATGCACAGAGAGTCAGAGAAAGCAGAGAGGCAGGAGAAACAAATACTCCAACTATGGGGCACTTTTTGGCTTGCTTTTTAAACATCTGTATTGATAGATAATTCACACCCCATATGATTCCCCCATTTGAAGTATACAATTCAATGGTTTTAGTAAATTCACCACTGTGCAACCATCATCACTATCTAAGATTAGAACATTTCATCACCTTGAAAGGAAATACTTATTTGTAAGTAGCCACTGATTTTCCCCCATCCCCACCTGCTGCCAACCATTAATCTACTTTCTGACTATACGGATTTTAAAACTCTGGACATGTCATATAAATGAGATCTTACAATATGTGGCCTTTTGTGACTGGCTTTTTCACTTAGCATAACGTTTTCAATGTTCATCCATACTATAGCATGTATCAGCACCTTACTGTTGCTGAATAATACTCCAGTATTATTCCTGTAATATCTGACAATTTATTCATCAGTTAATGAACATCTGCATTGTTTCCACTTTTTGTCTATTATGAATAATGGTGTTATGAACATTTGTGTACTTTTTGTGTGTGCACATTTTCATTTCTCTTGGCTATGTTTACACACACACACACACACACACACACACACAATTTTTGGTGCTGTTCCTTACGGAACAGGGCTACCCTATCGGCAGGGTGTCCAGAGTAGCTTTGGCTATATATCTAGGAGTACAATTCCTCGGTCACATGGTAATTCTGTGCTTAATTTTTCAAAAAAATTGCTGAACTTTTTTCCAAAGTGGCTGCACAATTTGACACTCCCACTAGTAGGTAGGAGGCTTCTAATTTCTCTACATCTTCGTAAACATTTGATGTTGTCATTTTGATTACAGCCATCTTACTGGGTATGAATGGCATCTCACAGTAGTTTCCATGTGCATTTTGTCAACGGCTGTTGACGTTGGGCATTTTACCATTTGATTATGGCACATCCGTATATCTTCTTTGGAGAAAAGTTGTTTTAAATCCAATGCCCATTTTTAATTGAGTTCTATGTCTTTATATTATTGAGTTCTAAGAGTTCCCTATATATTCTGGGCTTTTGTTGTTGTTTTTAGAGATGGGTTCTCACTGTGCTGCCTAGGCTGGTCTCCAGCTCCTGTGCTCAAGTGATACACTCTCCCTAGTCTCCCAAGCAGCTGGGATATAGGCATATGCCACCACACCCAGCTTAGAGCTCCCTAGATATTCTAGATACCAGACCCTTATCAGATATGATTTGCAAAATGATATTCTCTCATACTATGACCTGCTTTTTCCTGTTCTTATGTCCTTTGAAGCACAAAGTTTAAAATTTTAATGTAGTCCAATTTATCTATTTTTTCTTTTGTAAGGTGCTTTCTTAACATGGTAATTGTGAGGAGTGGGAATTATTAATCACATCCTATACAGTGATGGAAATGAAGGTCAATGAAGTAAATAACCCAAGGTCTCACACGACTGCTGCACACGGTCCTGTCTGACATGGCCCACAGAGTGGAACATGGCAGTCTTGGCTATGTGCGGGAGCTGGGAATGAACTCAGACCTTCTGACCAGGCCAGTATTCAGGCTACTCATATACTTCATGAGTATTCTAATGTAATATGGCTGATTGTTGAAGAAACTCCCCTGATATTACACATTCAGCATTCCAAGGGTGCTATTACTTAAAATAAGAGGTCTTTGAAACTCATCTTTGGAAGCTGTACTGAAGGAAAGCAAGTAGCACGTTTCGGGAACATACCCAATTACGGCTAGGGTGGGTTTGAGTTTATGCAGTCAAAAGTAGCACCAAGTTTGGTCAAAAGTAAGCTATTAGGGTGAATTATAGCATTTTAGATTTATATGTACAGTGTCACACACCAATCAATACAAAGTATGAACAATGTTCTATTAAGGCTTAAAGTAGATGTACATCTCAAAATCTGCAAAAAGCTTCTAGCAAAGGTAGTTAGGTATGTTAAATACCAAAGAATATTTATAAAATGTATAAAAAGTAAGTACCTTGATACATTTTTAGACATTTTTATGTAAACGTTAACCATCTTTTTCCTTTTTGGTTATACATGGTATATTTGAATCAATATCACTAAATTACAGTTGAAAAGCATTTCATTTTTTCTTGAAAGGAGACTTAAAAGAATTTCACATGTGATTCAATCCTCTCATTTTAAGTGGGGAAGCATGCACAGAACACTGAAGGATTCACCCAAGGTCACTCATGAGAACTCTGGTAGAACCAGGACTACAATGTAAAAAGGACTGGATTCCCATGTTGTATTTCCTAACATTAGCTGCCTTTGCTTTGCTTTTGGCATTTATGATTTCCCCCCTTCTTTCTCCCTTAGACTTCTCCAAGCAGATTATACCATCCAAGTCTTTTCTGAAGGGTGGAGAACTCTGCCAGACTTCACTGTCTATTCTCCAATTGCATCTTTCCCTGATACCAATTTATCCAAACATCTCAAATTCATGTAAAGAAGAGCAAATAAAAGGGGCACATTTTATAAAGTGGGTTATAAGTGAGGTAATGCCAAGCTTTATTTCAAAAACCAGGCTCTAGTTTCCAATCTAAGAAGTAAATGGCTTTCTGCCTGTTTCTGCCTTTCCTCCCTCACTCACGAGAGAGGGCCAAGGCTGTGTCTTGAGGGATTGCTTCATAAGGAAAAATCAAGACAGGACACAGTCCCAGGATGGCCAGCATGGGTTGGAAGTGAGCTAGCAGAAGGCTCTGGGAAGAAAGAACTGGATTCATGAGCAGGCTAGTTTAGTCCCCAGAGTAATTTCTCTCTATTGGAAACAGGTCTGAGTGCTGACACGGGGGGTTTCCCACAGCTTCTACTGGCCTCCAAAGGCGTATTTGTCATCAGAGGCTCTTGATGAAGCTGTACATAAATATCTGACTGTTGTTAAATGCAAAACAAAACAAAAAAAAATATTCCACAGGAAGCAAATCAAAACCAGCTGTGTGGGGAGAGGCCAAAATCTCAGTGTAAGTGCAAAAGGCCCAGCAGAAACACTTGTTAATTGTGTTATTTACTTTACTGAATAGTAAATTGCTGTGCCAATGATGTCATATCACATGATTGTAATGTTTTTCACATGACTTTTTGGCTATGAGAGAAATGGGCATTTTCTTTTTTTTTTTTTTTTTTTTTTTGAGACAGAGTCTCACTCTGTCATCAGGCGCCAGGCTGGAGTGCAGTGGCGCGACCTCAGCTCACTGCAACCTCCGCTGCCGGGGGTTCAAGCAATTCTCCTGCCTCAGCCTCCCAAGTAGCTGGGACTATAGGCGCGCACCACCACGCTCAGCTAATTTTTTTGTAATTTTAGTAGAGACGGGGTTTCACCATGTTGACCAGGATGGGCTCAATCTCTTGACCTCGTGATCCGCCTGCCTCGGCCTCCCAAAGTGCTGGGATTACAGGCGTGAGCCACCGCGCCTGGCCTATTACAGTCTACATTTTAATTCATAATCAATTTATCAGCTCAGCCCTGTTCATTTCTGCTGGTCTGTTTATGATTTTATAGCCTATGTTATGGTTGTTAAATTTTCTTTTGAGATGATCATTCATTAATGCCCAAATCTGCAGAAAGGAAGTTCTGTTTAGCAAAACTTTGACAAAATGCAAATTATATTAATGGTGCACTGTAATTGCAACCCTGAAATCATAAATGCATGGTACAACATCAAATACTGATAATACGGTCAAGGCAAGGAAGTAAAACAGCCTAAAATTAATCCTAGAATCATGGAATGCACAAACTTTAATGAATAGGAATGAAGTATTTTAGAGAAGTTGGGCAAAGGGACTTGGGAACTTGAATTTCTCAAGGATATACCAATATAGCTTGGTATATCTTATAAATTAGTCTTTTATCTCTAGATTCACTTAGAAACTCTTATAAATTTCTGCTTGTTAAATTAGTCTTTTATCTCTAGTTAGATTCATTCAGAAAACATTTTGGCATTTCTCATAGTATGATGTTGAACCCATAGTTGGAACAAATAAATACATGTGAACTGATACTTACTCTACTCACAGGATGAGAAACAACTCTAAGAAGGCAAGTCACAGTAAATTTTATGCAACACGGCTAAGGTGTTTGATTTAGACTGAGTCTTTCTTCAACAAATGCAGCATTTTTTTTTTTTTAGTAAGAGACAGGGTCTTGTTCTGTTGCCCAGACTGGAGTACAGTGGCACAACCACAGCTCACTGTCTGCCACAAACTCCTGGGCTCAAGTGATCCTCCTGCCTCAGCCTTACAAGTAGCTGATGTGCCACCATGCGCCTGGCTAATTTTTAATTTTTTTTAAATAGAGACAGAGGCTCACCATCTTGCTCAGGCTGGTCTTATTCTCCTGGACCCAAGCAATCCTCCCAACTCAGCCTCCTAAAGTGCTGAGATTACAGGTGTAAGCCACTGTACTCATCCCAAATGCAGTAATTTAAAAGATACTTGGTGAGAACCTTAACAGCTCCATGACTTAGACACCCCATGGTTCATCAACTTTAAGGCCATTTCCTTAGGTTCCAAGTAAGATAAATAAAGATCTAGGAGGAAGAGGAAGTCAGGATCCATCTCCAAGTATCCAAACCCATTCTCAGTAAAGGCGTTGGAAGTAAAGGTCAGAACTTTATGCAAAATGCTCTAATTCACAAGGCAACATTTTAAGAGGAGAGAAAGTGAGTGGGGCCTTTCTTCCATGGAAACTCCTAATCTCCCATGAGCAGAATGTAACTATAATTTGGCAACCAAATGAGTCACAGACAAAGAATATGGATATCTGTCCAAGTCCCTTTCTTTTTTATTTCAATAGTTTCTGGGGTACAGGTAGTTTTTGATTACACGGTTAAGTTCTTTAGCGGTGATTTCTGAGATTTTAGTCCACCTGTCATCAAAGCAGTGTACATGGCACCCAATATACAGTCTTTTATCTTTCAACCCCCTGCCAAGCTTCTCCCTGAAGTCCCCAAAGTCCATTACATCATTCTTATGCAAGTCCTCTTCTTCATAAAATATAACATTAGCAAAGGCAAATGGCATTTATATGGTATTTAAAATTTTTAATCTATAACTTGAGATAAAATTAATCTGCCACACACATTTCTCATTAAAAAAAATTTTTATTGCATCCTAGCTCTCCAGCCTCTCCTCACTGTGCTAAATGGAATAGGATAAATCTCCTTTGTCCAGCTAAATCAATTTACTGGGGCTATTCTTTTTCTCTAAGCTCCAACTCCCTCCCATCCCCAGTGCCAATCAGCCATTTTCACTCACTTATCCCATTACCTCAAAGTCATCACTACCTAAAACAAACTCATTTTTGTAAGCCTGGTTCCCAGTCTCCACTCTGTACCCTCGCATGTTGCCCTGTCCTCCAATAAGAACTAACAAGGAACATAAAGGACCTCTTCAAGGAGAACTACAAACCACTGCTCAACGAAATAAGAGAGGACACAAACAGATGGAGAAACATTCCATGTTCATGGTTAGGAAGAATCAATATCGTGAAAATGGCCATACTGTCCAAAGTAATTTACAGATTCAGCGCTATCCCCATCAAGCTACCAATGACCTTCTTCACAGAACTGGAAAAAACCACCTTAAACTTCATATGGAACCAAAAGAGAGCCTGCTTAGCCAAGTCAATTCTAAGCAAAAAGAACAAAGTGGGAGGCATCACACACCTGGACTTCAAACTATACTACAAGGCTACAGTAATCAAAACAGCATGGTACTGGTACCAAAACAGAGATATAGACCAATGGAACAGAACAGAGGCCTCAGAAGCAACACAACACATCTACAACCATCCAATCTTTGACAAACCTGACAAAAACAAGCAATGGGGAAAGGATTCCCTGTTTAATAAATGGTGTTGGGAAAACTGGCTAGCCATGTGCAGAAAGCAGAAACTGGATCCCTTCCTGACACCTTACACTAAAATTAACTCCAGATGGATTAAAGACTTAAACATAAGACCTAACACCATAAAAACCCTAGAAGAACATCTAGGCAAAACCATTCAGGACATAGGCGTAGGCAAGGACATCATGACTAAAACACTAAAAGCATTGGCAACAAAAGCCAAAATAGACAAAACGGGACCTAATCAAACTCCACAGCTTCTGCACAGCAAAAGAAACAGTCATTAGAGTGAATTGGCAACCAACAGAATGGGAAAAAATTTTTGCAGTCTACCCATCTGACAAAGGGCTGATATCCAGAATCTACAAAGAACTAAAACAGATTTACAAGAAAAAAAAACAAGCCCATTCAAAAGTGGGAGAAGGATATGAACAGACACTTTACAAAAGAAGACATACATGAGGCCAACAAACATGAAAAAATGCTCATCATCACTGGTCATTTAGAGAAATGCAAATCAAAACTACATTGAAATACCATTTCATGTCAGTTAGAATGGCGATCATTAAAAAATCTGGAGACAATAGATACTGGAGCAGATGTGGAGAAATAGGAACACTTTTACACTGTTGGTGGGAGTGTAAATTAGTTCAACCATTGTGGAAGACAGTGTGGCGATTCCTCAAGGACCTAGAAATAGAAATTCCATTTGACCCAGCAATCCCATTACTGGGTATATATCCAAAGGACTATAAATCATTCTACTATAAGGACACATGCACATGAATGTTCATTGCAGCACAGTTTACAATAGCAAAGACCTGGAACCAACCCAAATGCCCATCGATGACAGACTGGACAGGGAAAATGTGGCACACATACACCATGGAATATTATGCAGCCATCAAAAACAATGAGTTCGTGTCCTTTGTAGGGACACGGATGAACCTGGAAACCATCATTCTCAGCAAACTGACACAAGAACAGAAAATCAAACACCGCATGTTCTCCCTCATAGGCAGGTGTTGAACAATGAGAACACATGGACACAGGGAGGGGAGCATCACACACTGGGGTCTGTCGGGGGGAAACAGGGGAGGGACAGCGGGGGGTGGGGAGTTGGGGAGAGAGAGTATGGGGAGAAATGCCAGATATAGGTGATGGGGAGGAAGGCAGCAAATCACACTGCCATGTGTGTACCTATGCAACAATTTTGCATGTTCTTCACACGTACCCCAAAACCTAAAATGCAATTAAAAAAAAAAAAAACTTACTTGGTAATTTGCCTCCTAACCTCAACAGCAGTATGATTACAACAGTAACCTAGTTTAAAATCATTGCAATCACTTTCAGATATATGATGGACAGGGGATGACTGCAAGAAATTGGGCTCCATTAGTCAATCTCACTAAATCTAGATGATTCTATTTGGATATAGCTTCCAATCCATTACTAATTATATGTCCCTTTCTATGAATATAAAGGAATCTGTAGTCTCTAGTAGGATCAGCTTTGCTGCATTCCTCCTTCATAAAGGGGCAATATTTGGCGAGACAGACCACAGGTGCAAAGAATATGAAAATCTTTAATAGCACTGAAATGTTTTTCTTCAAATAAAAAACAATTACATACCTTGCTACAACATGGATAAACCTTAAATACATGCTAAATAAAAGATGCCAGACACAAAAGATCATTTATGTGATATGTCCAGAATAGAAAAATTCATATAGACAGAAAGAAGATCAGTGGTTGTTAGGGGCTGGAAAGAGGAGAAAATGGGAAGTGACCATTAAATTCAGTTTGTTTTGCGCAGGGGGATAAAAATTTTCTCAACTGAGAGAGTGGTAATTTTAGTATATTCTATGAATATACTAGAAAACATTGAACTGCACACTTTAAAAGGTGTGTGTGTGTGTGTGTTTTGTCCCCAGCCCCACCCCCACCCCCACTGTTGTCACCAAGGCTAGAGTGCAATGGCACAATCTCGGCTCACTACAGCCTCCTCCTCCCAGGTTCAAGAGATTCTCCTGCCTCAGCCTCCTGAGTAGCTGGGATTATAGGCACCTGCCACCACACCTGGCTCATTTTTGTATATTTAGTAGAGATAGGGTTTCACCACGTTGGCCAGGCTGGTCTTGAACTCCTGACCTCTGGTGATCCACCCGCCTCAGCCTCCCAAAGTGCTGGCATTACAGGCGTGAGCCACCGTGCCTGTACAAAATGATGTTTTATGGTATGTGAATTATAACTCAATAAAGCTGTTATTAAAAAAAAACATTATGTTGACTTCAGGTAACTCTGGCTCCAAGTACATCACACTACTCATGATTTTGGGTAACATACTAAAGACTTGGCCTTAGAGGCCTTTATTCAGTCTAGAATGCCCTAGGCTTCTTGCTCATCCCTTCTCTACTCTTCCTCCACCAAAATCCAACTTCAGTTTTTAAAAATAGTCTATTCATCCTTTGAAAACTAAGTGAAATATTTGTTTCTCTTTCTGTGAAGCTTTTCTTGACATCCCTATTCCACTAGGCAAAAGTAACTGCTCTCTCAGCACTTAATATACAGATGACTAAAACATTTTTTACTGCATTAGAGCTCATAAATAGTGAGCTTCTCAGCTTCTCATACTAGACTATGAGCCCATGAGGGTCAGTGTCTCATTAACTTCTCTATTCAGTTATTAGCACAGGGCTTCGTATCATATTTTCAAAAGATGTTCAAAAAGAAAACTCAGGCTTGTGGATGAAACCATGCCCCCTTCTGCTCCACCATCGATTTAGTCACTATTGCTCTTAAACTTCCTCTTCTAAGTCTTTGAAAAAGCCATTAAAGTTTGACCAACTAAAATGTAAGACACACCAGGTTGAATCTAGACATGTGCCCCCTATTCTAGCATCTGCTCTGTTTTAAAGAGTGAAAAATTGGGTCAATTTCAAGTTGAAATTCTTCTAGCTAACTAAACAGAAACACGTAAATTACTTCTAGCTGGGTGGCAAAACTTCCTTAGCCATCTCATCAAATGATTGCATGTTTGCAAACATCTATGTTACTTCTTCCATACCATCAGGCAGTTCAGCTTAAAAGACAGTACGCCAGACAATAAGCACAATGTTCTGAACCCTGCCTGGGAACCCAATCACAATTCAGGGGAAAAATATCTCAAAGTCTCTCAAAGAGCAGCAGAGATGCCATTCATCTCCTGAAATTTGATGTAGACTCTCTGTGGCTTTAACTATTGGCCATGCAGTGACCCTTAGATTGTGCCACTCCAGCCTGGGCCACGACAGAGAAAACACACACACACACACACATTTTTAAAGTGTGCAGTTCAATGGTTTTCAGTATATTCACAGAGTTATGCAACTATTACCACTCTCTCAGTTTAGAAAATTTTCAACCCCCACCCAAAACAAACTCTGAATCTATTAAATGGTCACCTGCCATATCTGTTTAATGCCCAGGGGACACCAAAACAAGTTAAAAAATGACTGCCTTAAGTTCTAAGTCCAGCACTAGAGAGGTACTAGCTTGCCTCACTGGTGTACTTGAAAATCTCACAATCTGCTCAAAACTCCCAGAGGTTTGACTTTGGTATTTCCACATGGTTTTCCTATGTCAGTGCTAGCTCCACCTCTCCAAACAGCAGGCCTTTCACGACTGGCTGGTCCAGTATTGGGCCTGGCCATCTATTTATCGATAACTTGGGACCCCCCCGAAAGGTGAGGATATGCAACCTATGGAGGAGTTTATAGATCTATGCAACCATACAATCATTTAACCAGATGGCTGGGAGAGTTTTGTCACCTAACTAGAAATAATTTACATATTTCTCTTTAGTTGGTGAGAAGAATTGCAACTTGAATAGGACTAATGGCAAGTGCACTACTCTGGCAGGACACAGCAAGTCCAGGTTTTCCTCATGTAGTTTGTGAAAACACTACAAAAGCTATATTTCTCCTCACAGCTTCTTCACGCAGGTAACTAAGGGGAAAAGATGTTGATTTAATCTCACTCATCAATTCTGAGGAATTGCACATTTTGCCAAGTGATCCAAATAGCTCTACCACCATAAACAGTATTCCTTCTTTCTAAGAACAGCGAGCACTAAGAAAAACAAAATAATTTCTTTTCTCATCTTTCTTTTTCCCCCCAGAGTCTTGCACTGTCACCCGGGCTGAAGTGCAGTGGCAAAATCTCGGCTCACTGCAACCTCCACCTCCCAGGTTCAAGCAATTGAACTGCCTCAGCTTTCCAAGTAGCTGGGATTATAGGCGCCCACCACTATGCCCAGGTAACATTTTGCATTTTTTTTTTTTTAAGTAGAGACAGGGTTTCACTATCACAAGGTCAGGAGTTTGAGGCCAGGCTGGTCTCAAACTCCTGACCTTGTGATCTACCCGCCTCGGCCTCCCAAAGTGCTGGGATTACAGGCGTGAGCCACTGTGCCCAGCTGATAATTTATTTCTTAAACTCAACCTCAGAAAAAAAAAATGATGCGATGACCCACAAATTAAGATCTACAAAATATGCTAGCTGAGAAACAAAGCAAACCTCTCTTGGGTTGTGATTGGGGAAGCCATTTCGGGGGGCTTTAGGGTCTAAAAAGACTGATCAAATCACAAAAAACAAGTCAGGCATGTTCTTTCTGAAGAACATGGCCAGAGTCCAATACCTTCTTTCTAAGGAACATAGCTGGAGTCAAATGTTTTCACCAACTTACATTTTGATATATGGACAGACATTAAAGCCAACTCTCTCCAATGACCATACACATGCAGATCTTCAGTAAGGACAAGAGGTACCTGGAAATCTACAACCTTTACTTTCCTTTATCACAGTGATTTTGTGCATTAGGGACCAAATGGACAGCAACCCACACACATCAGTACCCAGCACTTGCTGAAGGTTATTTGTTCTCTGGTAACTAGCATACTTATTTAGTAATATTTGCTTTAAGTTACAAAAATTAAAATTAATTGCTTTCTTCCTTTTCCATATGCTGAATATCGAATAGTTTTAATTATGTCAGTCTTCACTAGTTAAAGTTTGTTTTGCTCTTACCTCGGCAGCTTGGGTCTCTTGATGCAGTAATGTAAGACCAGTCAAGTCTTCTAAGAAGGAATGTGAAGAATTAAACACCTTGGCTAGGAAATTAAATCCTTCTCGTTCATAGTGATCAAGAACCTGTAAAACATTTTAAATAAATATATTAAATATAAAACATTTTATATTTTTAAAAAGGAGGCTCTAGACTTAAAATGCAAATTAGAAGACTTTCAGTTCTAAAAAGCTCTTGTCAAAAATAAAACTAAAATGAGAATTAAATATGGGGATAATAATGCAATCTAGCTGACAAAAAACTAGGAGAACTTAGTATTTATCAAATCATTTTCCTTCTTAGAATGACAATAACATTATTTTCCAGTTCGAGTACCAATTTTTTCTCAACATAAGTTTCATGCAAATCACTAAAAATTCTACAAGGGTTAGGATTAGTTAGTGGCTCTAAAGTTCACTAGTTAGAAAAGAACAGGTGAGAGAAAAGCCACAAAAATAAATTTAAAAGGATAAATGGGAAGAGACAGACAAAAGGATTTTGTCAAATATGTGGCATAACAGCCAAATGTATGTTTTAAAGGTAATTTTAAAATGGAAAAATAAATTTCAATAGGTACTTCTCAAAAGAGGATATCCAACGGGCCAATAAACATGAAAATGTGCTCAATGGCATGAGTGGTTCAGAGATATGAAAAGTGAGGCTGGGCACGGTGGCTCACACCTGTAATCCCAGCACTTTAGGAAGCCGAGGTGGGTAGATCACGAGGTCAGGAGATCAAGACCATCCTGGCCAACATGGTGAAACCCCATCTCTACTAAAAATACAAAAGTAGCTAGGTGTGGTGGCGTGTACTTGTAGTCCCAGCTACTCAGGAGGCTGAGGCAGGAGAATCACTTGAACCCAGGAGGTGGAGGTTGCAGTGAGCTGAGATCCCCCCACTGCACTCCAGCCTGGGTGACAGAGTGAGACTCCATCTCCAAAAACAACAATAACAATGAGATATGAAAAGTGAAACCACGGTGAAATACTACTTTGTGCCTATCAAAAAGACTAAAATGAAAAAGAAAATACCAAGTGCTGACAAAGATGTGGAACAATCAGGACTCTCAGGGAAGTGCAAAATTGTCACGTTAGAAGTTAAATATATATATATGCCCTATGATACAGCAATTATACTCTGTTTATATACACCCAACAAAAATGCGTACATATGTGCACCGGAAGACACAAACAAAAGTTTCTGTAACAGTGCTATTCATGATAGCCCAAAACTAGAAACACTGAGGTGACCGACAGTAGAATGAACAAATGGATTGTGGTACAGTCATGCAATGGGTATCAGTGAGAACAAACTACCTTCAAACATAATGTTACACAGAAGAGGATAGAAGCAGTATGTACAATCACAATTATATAAAAGTAAAATGAAACAGGCAACATGAATCTGTGGTGTTAGAAGTAAAGACAGTGGCTACTCCTGGAAAGACTATGGGGCACAAAGGACGTTCCAAGGTGCTGGTAATAATTTGGTTATTTACCTAAGCATTGTTACATAAGGTGTACTTTTTGAGAATTGATTAAGTTAAGATTTGTATGCTTTTTTGGATATATGTTATCCTTCAATAAAAAGTTAAAAAAATAAAAGGCCTGTACATTTGAGAGGAGAACAGTATGAGAACAGTAAAGAGTTCTTAGAAATAAATAATGAGTATCACATTTAGGAATTCAGTGATCACGGGAACTGTGAACCGTAGAACGCTGAAGCAAAATGTCAGAAATTCAGAACTCACAAGAAATAAAGAGATGAATGTTTTAAAAAGATAGCAGACACTAAAGACACATCTAAGCAATCAACAATGCATAAACGGACTGGAACAGTAATAATACAAGACACAGATAGAATTTTTCCCTTTTCAGAAGATGAAAATGCAGGCACCCTTTAATCCAGCAATTCCACTTCTAAGACTTCATACCAATAAAGTTGTATATGGGCACAAAGACTTATGTTGTAAGGATGCTCACTGAAACACTGTTTGGGTCAGGTTCGTGGCTCACACCTGTAGTCCAGCCAAGGCGGGAGGATTACTTGAGCTTAGGAGTTCAGGACCAACCTGGGCAACAGAGCGAGACCTCATCACCACAAAAAAATTTAAAAATCAGCCAGGCGAGGTGGAGTGCACCTGTAATCCCAGCTACTTGGGAGGCTAAAATGGGAGGATAACCTGAACCCAGGAAGTTGAGGCTGCAGTGAGTTATAATTAGGCCACTGTACTCCATCCTGGGTGACAGTCTCAAAAAAAAAAAAAAAAAAAAAAAAAAAAGGCATATTTTGTTCACTAAAAGAATGAGGCAGGTCTATAGTACTAATATAAATTGGTTTCCAAAACATAGAAATGTATTTAAAAAGCAGTATCCAGACTGTGTATAGATAGTATTTGTGTTCAAATAAAGTGGAAGGAGGAGACAGGAAGAGGAAGAAATGTATGGATGTACATACTTGTTTATGCATGTATCACCTATGGAAGAATACATCTCTGTCAGAATGCATACACGCAAACTGGTATCAATCAAACAGTAGCCTCTGTAGATTTTATACTACTTCAATTTTTAAAACCATGTGTATGTGTTACTTATTTAATATTAAAATTAATATGCAATATTTATTAAAATAAGGTTGCTTAATAGTTAATAAAATTCGTTAATATTTATTAAAATTACATTATTTGCCACCGATAATAAATATACCATAATTTAATCAGCTCTCTGTTAAAGGATAGTGCTTTCTAACTTTTGTTACTGCAAACAGTGTTTCTTTTTTGTTTTGTTTTGTTTTGTTTTTTGAGACAGAGTCTTGCTCTGTCACCCAGGCTGGAGTGCAGTGGCACAATCACAGCTTACTGCAGCTTCAACCTTCTAGTCAGGTGCTCCTTCCAACCTGATCACTTTTATTTAATGTTAATAAACAAAAGACATTTATTAAAATATTTAATAATATTTCTCAAAACCAAACATTACTTAACATTAAAATTAAACAATTTTAAATATTAATATAAAAATATTAAAATCTTAATTTAGTTGGTTTGCGTTTTTGTTTAGTGCTGAGGCAGAACTCTAAAGCACTGATGAAGAGGTTGGCACTGGAAAAGAGGGACAGCTCTCCCCCAGAGGCAGGAATGAGAACGGAGGGATGAACAAAACTACAGCAGTGAAAAGTGAAGAGGGGTGTGGGGAAAGGAGAGCTCTAGAGTCTAGATAGGGCAGGCAGGAAGTCCTGTGTGACCCGAGAAGGTCTGGGCTATGGGGTTTGAGAAGAGTAGCGACCTTGAGGCCCAGCTGTGCAGGGAGAGCTGTGCAGGGAGTGGAAGAAGAGAAGCTGACTGGCACATTTAAACAATGTGGAGCAATCTGATGCCTCTGCTCAGGACAGGAAATAAAAATTTTGGGAGAAAAGAAATTAAGCACTCATCTAACCTAAGGGGCTGGCAGAATAAGGATGAAAAGGTTAAGGTCAGAGAAACTGAGGGGCTGGTTAGCACCACTGAAGGGACTGGGAATGGGTCCTGGCTGGCACGAAAAGACCTGCAGGCTCATGGGATTGGAGAGACTGCAAGTCCTGGAGAGCTAGGGGAGTGGAGGACTGTTATGCAGGTAGAGTCAAACCCAGGCTGATTAGCCATGGTTGATTTTACAACCTAATGACTGGGGAAAAAAAGGCATTTTATAAATAACTCAATTACTAATAACAAGATTCCTTATAAACCAGAATGTTATGTCAGGAAAAAAAATGTGCATTGAAATTTTTTTTTGAAATAGTAAGTACTACGTGTTTAGTGATCACTTTAAAAAAAAAAAATTGAAAGTTGTGGCAACCCTGCATTGAACAAAGGAATTAATACCATTTTTCCAACAGCATGTGCTCACTTTGCGTCTGTGTCACATTTTGTTCATTTTCACAATATTTCAAACTTTTTTTTCATTATTATTTTATCTGTGGTGATCAGTGATCTCCGAGGTTACTATTATAATTGTTTTGGGGCACCACAAACTGCACCTATATAAGACGGTGACCTTAGTAGATAAATGTTGTATGTGTGCTGACCAATTCACCAACTGGCCATTCCTCCATCTCTCGCCCTCTCCTCGGGCCTCCCTATTTCCTGAGACACAACAGTATTGAAAGTAGGCCAA
This sequence comes from Alouatta palliata, assembly GCA_004027835.1. Lineage (NCBI taxonomy): Eukaryota > Metazoa > Chordata > Mammalia > Primates > Atelidae > Alouatta > Alouatta palliata. The sequence continues at coordinate 52,401 of PVKV010015040.1, forward strand.
TTACAATGGCCTCAAAGTGTTTACATGGAAGGAAGAGTCACACATCTCTTATTTAAATCAAGAGCTAGAAATAGGCCAGGCACATTGGCTCATGCCCGTAATCCCAGCACTTTGGGAGGCCAAGATGGGTGGATCACTTGAGGTCAGAAGTTCAAGACCAGCCTGGACAACACAGTGAAACCCCATCTCTAGCAAAAATACAAAAATTAGCTGGGTGTGGTGGCAGATGCCTGTAGTCCCAGCTACTTGAGAGGCTGAGGCAGGAGAATTGCTAAACCTGGAAAGCAGAGGTTGCAGTGAGCTGAGATTGCACCACTGCACTCCAACCTGGGCAACAGAGTGAGACTCTTGTCTCCAAAAAAAAAAAAAAGCTAGAAATGATTAGGCTTAGTGAGGAAGGCATGTCAAAAGCTGAGCCAGGTCAAAAGCTGGACCTCTTACACCAAACAGCCAAGTTGTTAATGCAAAGGAAAAGTTCTAGAAGGAAATTAGAAGTGCCACGCCAATAAACACATTAAGAAAAGAAAGTAAAAGAGCCATATTGCTGATAGGAGAAAGTTTTAGCGGTCTAGAAGATCATACCAGCCACAATATCCAGGGTAAACCTTAAGCCAAAGCCTAATCCAGAGTAAAGCTCAAAATCTCTTTACTTCTATGAAGGCTGAGAGAGGTAAGCAGACTACAGAAGTACAGTTGGAAGCTAGCAGAAGTTGGCTAGTGAGGTTTAAGGAAAGAAGCTGCCTCTGTAACATAAAAGTGAGAGGTCTCACACCTGTAATCTTAGCACTTTGGGAGGTCGAGGTGGGTGGATCATGAGGTCAGGAGTTCGAGATCAGCCTGACCAACATGGTGAAACCCCCATCTCTACTAAAAATACAAACATTAGCCTGGAGTGGTGGTGCATGCCTGTAATCCCAGCTACTCCGGAGGCTGAGGCAGGAGAATCTCCTGAACCTGGGAGGCGGAGGTTGCAGTGAGCCGAGATCACGCCACTGCACTGCAGCCTGGGCAACGGAGCAAGACTTCATTTCAAAAAAAAAAAAAAAGGTGAGGCAAGGCAGCAAGTACTGATGTAGAAGCTGCAGCACGTTATTATGAGATCTAGCTCAGAAAATTGAGAAATGTGGCTAAACAACAGATTTTTAATGTCAATGAAACTGCCTTCTAGTGGAAGAAGACGCCACCTAGGACTTTGATATCTACAGAGGAGAAGTCAATGCCTGGCTTTAAAGCTTAAAAAAAATAGGCTGACTCTCTTGGTAGAGGCCAAAGCAGCTGGTGACTTTAAGTTGAAGCCAATGCTTGCTGACCATTCAAAAATCCTAGGGCCCTTAAAAATTATGCTAAATCTTCTGTGTCTGTGCTCTATAACTGAAACAACAAAACCTGGATAACAGCACATCTGTTTACATCATGGTTTACTGAGTATTTTAAGCCCACTGTTGAGACCTACTGCTCAGAGAAAAAAAAAAAAAGATTCCTTTCAAAATACAACTGCTCACTGCCAATGTACCTGGTCACTCAGGAGCTCTGATGGAGATGTACAAAGAGATGAATGTTGTTTTCATGCCTGCTAAGACAATATCCATTCTGCTGCCCAGGAGCCAAGGGGTAATTTAGACTTTCAAGTCTTGTTATTTAAAAAATGCATTTACTAGGGCAATAGCTGCCATACATAGTGATTTCTCTGATGGATCTGAGTTAAGTAAATTGTAAACTTTCTGGAAAGGATTAACCATTCAAGATACCAGCAGGAACACTCGTGATTCATGGGAGGAGATCAAAATAGCAACATCAAAAAGAGTTTGAAAGAAGGTGATTCCAACCCTCATGGATGACTTTGAGGGGTTCAAGAGGAAGTCAGTGCAGATGTGGTGAAAACAGCAAGAGAAGTAGAAGTGGAGTCTGAAGATGTGACTGCATTGCTGCAATCTCAGGATCAAACTTGAACAGATGAGGAACTGATTCTTACAAGTAAGCAAAGAGAGTGGTTTCTTAAGATGGAATCTATTCCTGATGAAGATGCTGTGAACGCTGTTGAAATGACAACTAAGAATTTACAACATCATGTTGATAAAATGGCAGCAGAGTTTGAGAGGACAACTCTTATTTTGAAAGAAGTTCTACTGTGGATAAAATGCTATCAAACAGCACTACATGCTACAGAGAAATCTTTTCTGAAAGGAAAGGCCAACTGCTGCAACAAACTTGGCTTTTTCTAAGAAATTGACACAGCCACCCCAATCTTTATTAACTACCACCCTGATCAGGCAGCAGCCATCTGTATCAATGCAAGAACCTCCACTAGCAAAAATATTACAACTTGCTGAAAGCTCAGTAATTGTTAACATTTTTTAGCAAAAGTATTTTGTAATACACTACACTTAAGGTATGTATGTATTTTTAGATATAATGCTATTGCATACTTAATAGACTACAGTACAGTATAAATATAACTTTTATATGCACTGAGAAACCAAAGAAATTGTGAGACTTGCTTTACTGCGATATTAGCTTTATTGTGGTGGTCTGGAACAAACCCCACGATCTCTCTAAGACATGCCTGTAAATAGCTACCTTCTGCCAGGTTTCCAGTAAGACAAAAGAACAATTAAGTTTGAAAAACTGACAACATCTTTGAACAAAAATTGGAACAGTCCCAGACATGATACTTTCTTGGACTTGAGTTAAACATTCAGATTGCATGTTTCCACAGATAATTTTGTAGTGCTACAAATCTGACCGTGGAAAAACTAACAGCAAGGGCAGAATGAAAAAAGAAAAAAAAAAAAAAAAAAA
>PVKV010015041.1:0-55200 GCA_004027835.1 Alouatta palliata
TTCTTTTCTTTTTTTTTTTTTTTTTAAGATAGAATCTCACTCTGTTGCTGAGGCTGGAATGCAGTGGCAGTATCTTGGTTCACTGCAACCTTCACCTCCTGGGTTCAAGTGATTCTCCTGTAGCTGGGACTACAGGCATGTGCCACCATGCCCAGCTAATTTTTGTATTTTTAGTAGAGATGGGGTTTCACCATATTGGCCAGGCTGGTCTTGAACTCCTGACCTCATGATCCACCCGCCTCGATCTCCCAAAGTGCTGGAATTACAGGCGTGAGCCACCGTGCCCAGGCCTCCTTTTTCTTTATTTACTAACTTTTTTTTACCAGAAACTTCTGTGTAATAAAAGTCTTAGGCCAGGCATGGTGGCTCATACCTGTAATCCCAGCACTTTGGGAGGCCAAGGCAGGTGGATCGCTTGAGCTCAGGAGCTCAAGACTAGTCTGGACAACATGATGAAAACCTGACTCCACCAAAAAACAAAAAAATTAGCCAGATATGGGAGGCTGAGACGGAAGGATCATTTGAGCCTGAGAGATGGAGGCTGCAGTGAGCTATAATGGTGCCATGCACTCCAGCCTGGATGACAGACAAAGACCCTGTCTCAGAAAAAAAAAAAAAAAAAAAATTGTGGTATGTTTGAAACTTTACAAAAAAATCTTTTTCTTTTTTGTATAGTTGCTCATAACTTTAGATTCTAGGTTGACCATTATTTTTCTCTGCACCTTTAATGATAAGATTTCATTGTCAAAAAAATTAATTAATTAAAAAATGAAAAAAACAAAGTAGACTCCCTCAATCCCTCCCTCCCATTGGAAAAAAAATAAAAATAAAATAAAAAATAAATAAAAATATAAATTAAAAAAGTGAAAAGAAAAAAAAGATTTCATTGTCTCCTAGCAAGTATTTTTGTTGTTGAGAAATCTAGTGTCAGTCTGTTAATCTTTTTCTAGCTTTCGATTTAAAGTGAGAGACTTACAACTCTTTTTCACTTGAATACTTAGAGGCCATTGCAAGGTTATTAATTGGCGTAATTTCAATATGGTTGTGTCCAAGGGAGTAGGGAGGATCTTTTTTCTCTTGTAGCTTTTAAGATTTTTTCTTTTTGCCTCTGCTATTCTGCACTTCCACTATAGTAGTCTAGGTTTCGACTTTTATTCCACTTGGGTCTCTGTCTCCTTCTTCAGTCTGATGTGTGTCTTTTTTTCCTTGGTTACTGTTTTTTCTTAACCAGTATTCTAATAGAGGTATTTGAACCTTCTTGTTCAGTCTTCTGTGCATCTTACCTATTTGTGTCATTCCCTTGCATTCTGGATTATTTTCACATTTAATTTTCTAGTTTCTAATTCTCTCCAGCTCTGTCTGTTCTACTTTATAGCTCTTTAAAAATGGTTTGTCTTAATTATTGTGTTTGTTTATAAATTTTTTGGCCTTTAAAAATCTACCTGTTCTTACTTTATGGTTTCTGTTCCTTTAGCTCTTTGAACATCTTTGACTTTTTAAAACTTTATATTTTGGGATTGCTAAAACTCATTTATGGAAATTTCATACATACAAAAAAAGAATGGTAATGAACCATCTGTGTTCTTTAATCAGCTTTCAACAAGTATCAACAGTCTGCCATTCTTTTTAAACATGCTTATTTTAAAGATGCTTTTAGATTCTATTATTATCTCTAATTCCTGGGGTGCAAGTTCTTCCTGTGTCCTGTTACTCTCCCTTATGATGGTTTATTTCCTCTTGAAGTGGTTTGGTTTTTTGTTGTTTTTTTTTCCAGTGTAAATTCATTTTGAATGGGGATTTGCTTCTGTAGGAGTCCCATGTGCCTTGGATAGTAGAAGCATTCCTAAGGGGAGTTTTGTTTTTCCTTCTGCTAGGGCTGTACAAGTTTAGCTGGTTGCATTGGTTTGGGTGGTGTGAATTTGAAGCCTGCATTTGCGCCTAGTGAGAGTCCCTCAGTTTAGGTCCCCTGCCAGATGGCAAAGTTCCTTGCTGCTTCGCCAGGCTGGTGGGCAGTTTTCTTAGGCCCAGTTCATGGTGGGTAGTGCATGTAGTCTCTCATGGCCTCTGGCTTTATGCAGTTATTTCAGTTCTGGTTCCTGGCATGCAGGGGCCTGCAGCCTGGACTCCCCTCTCTTGGGGTTGATTCAATCTCCGGCTCCCAGTTCAGCACTCAGCTCTTGAGAACCCTATTCAGGTCATGTTCTCTCTTGAGCCCTTGAGTTTTGCCACTTGCTCACTGATTGCTACCATTTTGTTTCTGCTGCTGTGGACTCTGCTTGCTTTCTGGGTTTCAAGCTCAGCTATGTGTGCAAAGGGTAGGGTGTTAAATGTTATCCAGCTTTTCTATGTGAGGTTTTCTTTGGGGAAGGAGGGCGGGAGATAGTGGAGTTCCTTCACATCAGACTATCCTCACTCACAGTTTTGTTTGCTTGTTTTCTTGCTTTTGTTTTTTAATTGCTAATCTTTTTGACCTCTTATGTGCCAGGTACCTTATTTCATTTCATTGTGTGAGGCAGGCCCTAATATTAACAACCCCTTTAAGTGTTTGTTTTCTTTACAGATGAGAAAAAAGGTAAAATGGGAAGCTTGTGGTCTCACAGTTGGGAAGCTGGCAGTGAACCCAGGTGGTCTGACTTCTAGCTCTGACTTCTCTTCCTCCCTTCCAGATAGAACAGGAGAAAAATAATCTTTTTTCAGTGGTTTTATTACTCTCCAAATGACTTTTACTTATTTTTTCTGATTGTCAAGGTAATGCAAGCTTATTTTAGAAAACATGGAAAATATAAAAATTTGTAAAGAAGAAAACGTAATCGCTACAACCACATAACTTAGGAGACAAATGCCTGCCATAGATATAGTTTCACATTTTATATACAGGCTGGGTGCAGTGGCTCACACCTGTAACCCCAGCACTTTGGAAGTCCAAGGCAAGTGGATCGCTTGAGCCCAGGAGTTTGAGACCAGCCTGGGCAACATGGCGAAACCCTGTCTCTACTGGGAAAAAAAAAAAAAAGCACAGAAATTAGCTGGAGTGGTGGCACACACCTGTAATCCCAGCTCCTCAGGAAGCTGAGGCAAGAGAATCTCTTGAACCTGGGAGGTGGAGGTTGCAGCCTGGGCAACAGAGGAAGACTCTGTCTCAAAAGAAAAACAGTTATCTACAATTTTGTGCTTAACTTTTATCACCTGACAGGCCATGAACAATTGAAAGTATTATTTTAAAATATTTTAGTTTTCAAAATAAATTACAGAAGTAATAGTAACTCAAATAATTTTGGAAATATGGAAATGTCTGAAATAAAAGTCCAGCTCTTCAGGTCTAATTGTTAACAGTCTGGTCCACACCTTTTTGGAGCTTGTTCTTTTCACAGGTGGATTTTGTCTGTTCTGCATATTGTTGTGCCACTTGCTTTCGTACTCACTGCTCTGGCAGTCCTCCATGAGTGTTACGGAGGTCTATTTTTTGTGTTTTTATAATTACTTATTTAAAATCACATAAGTGGTATGAATCTGCGCTCATGGAAATGAAAACAATATAGAAAAATGCAGAGTAAAAATTGGTAGTTAAAAAAGTACCATGATGTCCTGTTGCCTTTCCTGTGTCCTTACACCCCGCAAGTAGGAGTGAAACAGCTTCTAGGACTGTTCCTATGTATTTACTGACTAAAACGTGCAGTCACAGGACATGTGAGTGTGAATGTACTTGTGTATGCGTGTGTGGTGTGTGTAACCCTATGCCCTGGTATATGTATTTTTATGGTGGGTTAGATTATTATAGATGTTGATTAGGTGTACATGTATATATTAGCTTTTCAATATATACTGTTAAATCACCCTCAAAGATATTACTCTACTTTGCTGCTGCTAATATGTTTTCCCAATCCCTTGCCACCATTGGTTATTATCAGTCCTTTTATTTTTGCTGTCTTTTCATGTTTATTTGCCTTTTGTATCTGTTTTATGAATTGCTTTATAGCCTATGCCCATTTTCTGTTCTGTTTATCTTTTTCTTACCTTTTAATAGCCTTTTGCATAGGCCCTTGTCTTTATGTATGTTTCAAATGTTTTTTATAGTTTGTCTTTTTAAATTTTATTTTATTTTATCTTTTGAGACAGGGTCTCTCTCTGTTGGCCAGGCTGGAGTGGAATGGCGCAATCTCGGCTCACTGCAACCTCTGGGTTCAAGCGATTCTTCTGCCTCAGCCTCCTGAGTAGTTGGGACTACAGGCATGCGCCACCATGCCCAGCTAATTTTTATTTTTTTAGTAGAGACAGGGTTTCACCATATTGGCCAGGATAGTCTGGAACTCCTGACCTCGTAATCCGCCTGCCTCAGCCTCCCAAAGTGCTGGGATTACAGTCATGAGCCACTGCATCCAGCCATTTATCTTTTTTTTTTTTTTTGTAGAGACCGGGTCATGCTCTGTGGCCCAGGCTGGTCTCAAACTCCTGGGCTCAAGCAATCCTTGTGCCTCAGCCTCCCAAAGTGCTGGGACTATAGGTGTGACCCACGGTGCCCAGCCCATAGTTTGTCTTTCAACTTGATATGAGCTTCTTTCATCAAATAGGAGTTTAAAATTTTGCTGTGGCTAAACTTACTGATTTTTCTCTTGATGGTTTCTGTCATGCTTGGGAAGGCCTTTCCCTTTCTACAAAAAGTATTCTTCTCTATTCTGAATACTTCATGGTTGTATTTTTAATCATAGACCTTTCCTACATCTAGAATGAATGAGAAGGATTAATAGAACGAATAGGAATCAAATGTGTTTAAAGAGTGTTGCTGTTTTTAATGGCTGCATAATGTTTTATCACGTGGATAGCACCTTCACGTGTTGCCCATTCCCTTAATGTCAGACATTTAGACTGCTTTTAATTTTTTACTCTTGTAAATAAAATTGTACTGTATTTCTAGTTATTTCCTTAGGCTAGAGTCACAGACCAGAATTAAAAGATCAGGAGGAGACTTAAGAAAGTGAGGCAGTAATAAGCAGGGACTTGAAGTTGCCCTGTCTGCAATTGATTCTCAGCTCCACCATTTGGTTACTTTGTAACCAACTCAACTTCCTTGTGCCTTGGTTTTCTCTTCTGAAGAGTAGGGTTAGGGTCTACCCACTTCAGAGCACTGTGCTGAGGATTGTTGATACATATGAAATGCTGGAATCGTGCCTGGCAGGTAGTTAGCACAGACAGTCGCTGACTTAAGATGCTTCAGCTCACTATTTTTCAACCTTACAGTGCTACAAAAGCGATACACACTCAGTGGAAACTACTTCAAATGCCCATCCAACTATTCTGATTTTCTTCTTACATTACAGTATTCAGTAAATTACAAGATACTCAACACATTATTGTAAAATAGGCTTTGTATTAAATGATTTTGCCTAATTGTAGGCTAATATATGTGTTCTGAGCACGTTTAAGGTAGGCTAGGTTGCACTCCAGCCAGGGTGACAGAGCAAGACTCTGTCTCAAAAAAAAAACAAGTAGGCTAGGTTAAGCTATGATGTTCAGTAGGCTAGGTGTATTAAATGCATTTCTGACAACGATCTTTTCTTTTCTTTGCTTTTCTTTTTTTTTGAGATAGAGTCTGTTGCCCAAGCTGGAATGCAATGGTGTGATCTCAGCTCACTGCAACCTCTGCTCCCAGGTCCAAGCAACTCTCCTGCCTCCACCTCCCGAGTAGCTGGAATTACAGGCATCTGCCACCACACCTGGCTGATTTTGTATTTTTGGTAGAGACAGGGTTTCACCATGTTGGCCAGGCTAGTCTCGAACTCCTGACCTCAGATGATCTGTCTGTCTTGGCCTCCCAAAGTGCTGGGATTACAGGCGTGAGCCACCATGCTTGGCCCAATATTTTCCACTTCTGATGAATATATTGGGTTGTTAACACCATTATAAGTGTTTTTTGTTTTGTTTTGTTTTGTTGAGAGAGGGTCTCACTGTTGCCCAGGTGGGAGTGCAGTGGTGTGATTGCTACTCACTGCAGCCTGGAACTCCCAATCTCTAGGAGTCCTCTCATCACGGCCTCCCAAAGTGCTGGGATTACAGGCACAAACCACCTCGCCTAGTCCCCATCATAAGTTGAGGAGTATCTGTACTCAATTACTGGTCATTGCTGCTGCTGCTGCTGTTATTGTGATAGGCATTTTAAAGCAAGTGACTTTCCAGAAAGGTCATGCTATTTTATATTTCCAGTATGGGAATTTGGGAGATCCCATTTTACCAAACCTGTTGTCATTGAGATTATCATTTTTTGAAGCTTTGCTAATTTTACATATGAATGAATGATGGGCCCCTTTTTTAAAAATGCAAATTCTTATGTTTACCTCTTGGGCCCCAAAATTAACCTGCTGTCTTTAGGAAATAACTTGCATTGCCTTCTAGAACCCATTTCTAAGGTTGTCATTTAGAACTAGCGGCCCACCTTCTTTTAAGTGTGTTCTGATTTTCTCCCCAGATTCCTCACTTAGCTTGTGCTGAGTCTCCTAAGTTTATTGTTGTTGGCTTGTTCTTCAAGTACCGACATTCATTTGAGCCTTGACCATCTGTCAGGCCCTATGCCTGATGCACCAGCCTCACAGAGGAGTCAGTCACTATCCCTGTGTGAGAGAGCCTCACAGCCTGGTAGAGGTGGCAGGTGACACAGGGACAGCTGTCATCAGAGAAGGAATATGTACACCATAGTAGCACCCCTGGGATGGGGATGTGGACCTGGAGGAAGCCTTAGGAGAAGCTCTGAAAATCTGTGAATGGGGCTGACTTTTAAACACAAACTGTGACTATGTTCTGCCTGAGGACACCCAAACTTATGGAATCCCAAATTTGAAAATAAAGGAAGGATTTTAAAAATTTTATAAAGTAACTTATGATAGCAATTTTTTAAAATGTTGTTCTTCCTATACATTTAAAATGTGTAATTTGGGGGAAAGAAGTTTTACGAAACTTCTGGGCGAGTTTCTCAACCTCTTAGGTGTGCTTTCCTTTCTGTCGTCACCTGCGAGTCCAATGAAGTGTTCCTGTGTTGGGCTCTCCGGCTCTGACTTCGTGCAACTCTGAGTGGAGCCTCTGTGGTGTGAATGGATGTTGGCAACTATTGTGGAGATTCATGTGGTAGCTCCAGGGTTGGAGGACGCCATAGTGCTGCCAGCTCAGATTCTGCAGAGAAAAGGAGCTGGGACTTAGCTCCAAGGCTCTCAGACTTGGACGTGGCTGGCCAATTCATGCCTTGGCATCAGGGTGTCCTTATCACCAACACTGCATTTTTTTAGTTTTTCTGCCTCCTTTTATAGGAATACCTATTTCTGGAAGTCTTCTTGATCATTGCATGGAGTGATTCTGTGCCTAGTGGAAAGGTGGGACCGCTGCCCTCTCTTCCTCCCCTGATCTGCCCCCTTTCTACAGCTTAATCGGAAAAGTGTCCTTTAGCTCTTTTTCCAAGCCACTGAGTTTGAATTGATCTCTGCTGCTAGTGAGAGGTGGGAAGGCTCTTTCTGGTTCCTGCTAAAGTTACCTGACAGCGGAAGGTGTGCATCTGATAATTATAACTCTAGTGCTTCCAAGGCCTGAGCAATTTAGTTAAGAGCAGTAATCCTGATCTTATCAAGAGGGTTTTGCAGTCCAACAGTGTTGCTTATAACAGTATCTGTTTTGCTTCCTGGGGCTCCCCTCCCCTCTTAGGATTCTCCTGTAATCTTGCCCATTACGCCTTGTGCATGTCTCATTGCCTCCTGGAATCAGTTAAAACTTGTATGGGGCAAAGAGTGTTTTTCTTGTCTTCATAACAAGATCTGAGAATTGGATTTTTAACATTGCAATGTCACTAATCAGGCCAGCAGTAGGATAGTTAGAAATGTGGTACACGTAATGCTTGCAGAGCCATGGACCTGGCCAGTGGTAAGGTAGTTTATTTGTTGCAGAAAGAAAGAGAGAGAGAAGGAAAGAAAGAAGGAGGGGGGGGGAAGGAAAGCAAAGAAAGAGAGAGAGAAAGAAAAGAGAGAGAGAAGGAAGGGAGAGAGGGAGGGAAGGAAAGAAAGAAGGAAGGAAGAAAGAGAGAGAGAAAGAAAGAAAAGAAAAGAAAAGAAAGACATCAACAGCCACAGTCAGACCAAATGCTTTGGTCACGTTTTGTATTTTGGAGCAGGTAGTTGGTATCCATGAGCTTCAGATCAGCTCCTTTGAAGTCTAATGATTTTCTTTTTCTTTTTCTATCTTTTCTTTTTTCTTTTTTTTTTTCTGAGGCAGGATCTCACTCTGTCACCTAGGCTGGAGTGCAGTGGTTCAATCATGGCTCACTGCCTCCTTTCAGGCTCAAGCAATCCTCCTATCTCTGCCACCCAAGTAGCTTGGACTACAGGCAGATACCACCACACCTGGCTAATTTTTGAATTTTTTGTAGAGATGGGGTCTTACCAGGTTGCCAGGCTGGTTTCAAACTCCTGGGTCTCAAACGCCTGCCTCAGCCTCTCAAAGCTCTGGGGTTACAGGCAATAGCCATCACACCCGGCCTGAAGTCTAGTGATTTTCTAATGATTACTTGGGAGGTTCAGGTCCTAGGAATTTGCCTAGATCCTTGACCTTGGGGTGCATAATCTATTTGATTTATAGAGAATAGACACATTACTGTTCTGCATCTTTTTTTTTTTTTTTTTTTCGACATAGGGTCCCGCCCTGTTGCCCAGGCTGGAGTATAGTGATACAATCATACCTCACTGAAACCTCAACTTCCCAGGCTCAAGTGATCCTCCCACCTCATCCTTCCAATTAGCTGGGACTATAGGCATGCGCCACCATGCCCAGCTAATTTTTTTATTTTTAAAATTTTATAGAGATGGGGTCTCCATATATTTCCTAGGCTGGTCTCAAACTCCTGGGCTTAAACAATCCTTCCACCTCGGCCTCCCAAAGTGCTGGAATTACAGGTGTGAGCCACCGCACCCTGTTCTGTATCATCAGAGAACTCTCAAGAATCTGTATAAAAGTTGTCTGTGCACAATGGTGATTTAAGGACAGGGCAGTTTCTGAGAGTTCCAAAATATGGGAAACCCAAATGAAGACTTGGTCCCTGGGCTTTAAACCCCAAGGAAGGGGTTAACCCTTGCCTTGGGGAGGAATGAGGAATGGGAACTAAAATTGCTTTGGACATCTGAGCTGTGCTTTAATAAGATATTCCAGGTGGTCAAGGAGTAATCCTAAAATAGCCTAGATACTTAATTGCTTTTAAAGTCAGGCGCTTCTGTCTCTGGGGAGGTAGAGCTCTAAGGAATGCAGGGCTGGCTCCTAAGATCTTAGAGGTGTGGTCTGGTGGTTGTTTTTTTTTGGGGGTGGTTGTGTTTTTTTTCATCCTAATGAAAAGAAAGGCCCAAGGTAGCCTTCTCAATCGAGAGACCTTTGTTAAATCTACCCCTTTCTTCTCATTGGAAGGTTAGCAGTAAGCCTTTGGCTTCTGCTGCTGCCAGACCCGTAACCTGGCTGCTTCCAGGGCTTCTTCCAGGTTGGGTTTGTCACCCCACCCCCCTAGACAGTGGTCTGTTTTCATTAGTGCTTAAAGGCTTTCTGCTTGATCCACTGTCCGGCCTCTGTTTGTGTCAGAACATAACCTTTATCACTATAAGAATTCAGGTGAATCCTTCTCTTTCGTCCCCTCAATCCAGATCCAGTTAATTCTCTGAATTGGCTGCCATTTATGGCACTCATTTCTCCCTGGTTCTGCTTCTCTCCATCTCCTCCAGTCCCACATTCTCAGCTTGCGCTACTGCACAGCCACCTAGCCCCAGTGCCGGTTTTCCCTCTCAGATTTTCAGTACTGTTGACAAAATCTGTCGGCATTACAAATCATTGCTAAGGGGCATTAAAAACGTTTTTGATTAAGTAAAAAATCATACTTGTAATTGAAAAATCTTACTTGTAATTGAAAGACTAAATAGGCTGGGTGTAGTGGCTCACACCTGTAATCCCAACACTTTGGGAGGCTGAGGTGAGTGGATCACCTGAGATCAGGAGTTTGAGACCAGCCTTGCCAACATGGTGAAACCCCGTCTCTACTAAAAAAAAAAAAAAATTATCTGGGCATGGTGCCAAGTGCCTATAATCCCAGCTATTCCGAAGGCTGAGGCACCAAAATCGATTGAACCTGGGAGGCGGAGGTTGCAGTGAGCCCTCATCATGCCACCACCTTCCGGCCTGGGCGACAGAGCAAGGCTCTGTCTCAAAGGAAAAAAGAAAGACTAAATAAACTTTGTGAAGGTTTCAGTTCTATGAGAAATTCTCTCTGATTTCAGTGCAACCCGATTCCAAATCTTCATTGTAGGGTGGAAAGCAAATGATAAGTCATGACAAATGATTCAGATTAATCTAGAAAATAATTTTTTTAATTAAAAAAAGAGCATAATTGGGTTTTCTAATTGTCTCTCCATTAAACAGTAAGCTCCATGAGACCATCATGTCTTGTTTTTTTTTTCTTTAGAATCTTTTACAGTAAGTGGTAAATTCTAGGTGATCAAATGTTTGTACATAAATGAATATAATGGAAAAAAAAAGATGAAAATTTCTCATGATCCCTACTGTACATAGATCGGATCAGATGTCTATATACATTTCTATGTTTCTGTTTTGTTTTGTTTTTTTCCCAATAAAAATGGGTCACTAAAGCAGTCTAAAACATTGATTCAATCATGTGCTTTTCTGTCCAGAAAACATCCGCTGCCTCCCCACTGTTCACAGTTGAGAGTTTAAATTTTCTCCGGGTATTCAAGGCATCTCACAGCCTCTTTCAACCTTAACCATTCAGACTTGCTGTCCTTATATCCTCCCTGTCAAAACATGCCTTGTTTATCCGCCACTCCATGCTCATTTAACTGTAAATCTCCCTTCAACCCATCCTTCAAGGCCAGCTTAACCTCCACCTCTAAGCCACCCATCCTTTTCTTCCATCTCTGAGCACCTTGGGTTTTCCTGCTTATTGGCTCACTATTATATGCTATACGTGTGTTCAGTTTGTTTTTCCAACTCCATGGTAAGACTCCATGGTGGGAACTTGTTTTTTTGTTTTGTTTTGTTTTTAATGGTATTCTCAGCAGCCTACACAATGCCCTACCTGGGATAGGTTCTCAGGAAATCTGTGTTGAATAAACTTGTCATCAGATCTTTGCTTCTCAGGACAGAAAGGGCCCCTAGAGAACATCTCATCCAACCCTGTCTCATGTTGGATTCCATGCTATGGCATCCCGTACAGACCGTCATCCAGAGATAGGAAGCTTCCCAGCTTCTGGGAAGCTCACTTCATTACTGGGCAGTTCTAATTGTTTTTAAAAGTCTTTCTGTAGACCTGAAATCTTCCTCAGGTAACTTTTGCCTGTCACCTTAGTTGTGCCTTGTGGGGCTTTAGAGAGAAAGGAGGAAAAAGCCTTTACTCTTTACTCACTACCTTTAGATTTTCAAAGATAGTGAGTCTGTTCATTTCCCCTGTGTGCTGTTGAAGTGGGTTCCAGGGTTGAGATGCTGGGGAAGCACTATTCTAATTTTGAGTAGCAGTCAGGTTAGACCTTTATTCATTATTTTTGAAGGCCTGTTGTACATGTCACCGCCTAAGCTGCCATTTTCCTCTGGTGCATTCAGAGGTGTAACCCTTCTCTCTCTCTTTCTGTCTCCCTCTCCCCTGATCTCTGTCTTCTGGGGGAAGATGGGGTTCATTCTACTGGAATGGTCTGTTTTGGAGGCAGGGGTAAAAAGTTATCAATTCTTATTTCAGTACCCCAGATAACTCTCCTGGGCAAGGATTATTTGAGGGCTGGTTTTCATTTGGCTAAAGTGCCCAGATGCAGCCATGAGATAAAGCAAGGATGAAAAAAATCTCCCATTGATAGGAGCTGCCCAGCACCATGACTTGAGCATTTCAGGCTTCTATGGACAGAGGATTTTATTCTCACTTCTTTTTCTTCCTTTCTCCCTTCCTGATTTCCCCACCCAGAACACTTAGTGTTATTCTTTCAAACGACATGTCAGCATGGTGTAACAGAGAGAGCCAGGGTTTACATCCTGGCACTGTCGCTAAGAAGCTCTGAGACCCTGAGCAGGTTATTTGAGCTCTTTGAGCCACTGTTTTCCCATTTCTAAAATAACCGCCTCTACATTATAGAATTAAATGAGGAAATGCTTGTAAGGCTCCTGGTCCAATCCTTGGTATGCAGAAAGCACACAAACACTGGCTTCCTGCTACCTTTTCTCTTTTCCCCAACCTTCTTTTCCTGGGGAAAATTAGCTAAATGTGGGTATAGTAGCCAAAGCTAGTCTTGGGTGTGTATTTGGGAGCAAACTATCAGTTTCCTGTGAGCTCCTGGTGAGATCAAAGATGTTAAAAGACAGTTCTCAAGTAGGAGAGGCTGAGAAGGCTGTAAATGGCAAAGTGGCCACTCTGGCTACTGTTGACTTCCCACACACGTTTCTGGGCTATTTAATACTGCTGCCTGCTGCCGATGGAGTAACACAGCCTGTTCCCTGGGCAGGTTAAACTTGCATGTAGCAAACGTTCAACTGAAATGCTTTCCTCATCAACCTCTCTTGATCCCTAAAATGTTGAGCTGTTTCTTTTTGGGTGTGTTTTCCTCACACTCCATCTGCCTCTGCTGTTCCCTGTCTTCTTCCACTGTTACAGTCTCAGCCACAGTCAGCATCCAAGAAAAAATTATTTCTGGGCTGATAATTTTCCAGTAGTCACACCCGTACCCTATTGATAGGCCAAGAAATCTCCAGCACACAAACTTGAATTGCATAAGTGAGCCATGTTTTACAGCAGTTGATCAGAGTTAAGAACCAAGAAAAACACCGGTTAAGCCTGTAACCCACCCCGTGAAAGGGGGAAGGGAAGACAGAGGAGCTGTGGGGTTGGAGGTCCCACAGGGGAGCCCATCTCTGTCTTTTAGCAGATGTGTTGGTGCTTCCTCTTTTTTTTTGTAGAGATGGAGTCTCCCTGATGAGCCTGGCCAACGTGGCAAAACCCTGTCTCTACAAAAAATACAAAAATTGGTAGGGTGTAGTGGCGTGCACCTGTAGTCCCAGCTACTTGGGAGGCTGAGGCAGGAGAATCGCCTGAATCCGGGAGGCAGAGGTTGCAGTGAGCCAAGATCGTGCCACTGCACTCCAGCCTACGCAATAGAGCAAGACTGTCTCAAAAAAAAAAAGAAGGAAAGAGAAGGTCTCCCTATGTTGCCCAGGTTGGTCTTAAAGTGCCAGAATTACAGGCAGGAGCCACCATGCCCAGCCAGTAAGTGCTTTCCATGTGATCAGGCCTGGAGATATACCCAGACAAGTAACTCACTGAACCCAGGTGATAGAGCCCAGAGGAGAAAGGCAGTGAATCTGCCTGGTGGGCAGAGACAGGAGGCTCTGCTAGATGCAAAAGGCAGGCAGGGCTTAGGAATTACTCTCACCTCAGCCAGAAAATCCTGTGAAGCGGGATTGAAGTTTAACTGCCTTAAGACAAAGAACGTAATAAATGTTTCTCCATCAGCCCCAGCTGAATGGACCATCCTTGCCTTGGAGCTGGACAGACGAAAATACCTCCTCTCTGGGCAACTATTTTCTTTATTAAATAGAGTAACTGACAGTTCCTGTCTATGGAATGGGTCCAACAGTGGGATTACTCAGAGTTCGGTCTCATTGCTTTCCTGCCCTGGCAAGTCTTCCTGACCTCTGTGGTCACCAAGCTGGAGGCATTTCAAGCCAAGTGGGTCATATTTAGTGGGCTCTGCGCAAGGCCTCAGCATCCCACTGCCCGGATTCTCTTGCAGGTTGGACAAAGCTGGAGAAGCCAAGAGGACCCTACCGGCCCCAGCCCCCATCCTGCCAAGGCATTCTTCATGCCTGGAGCTGAGTGCTCGCACTTGGGTGTTTATTTTCACACATAGTCACATAGTGGTCACACTAGTGTGCTTGTTTTCACACTGCTCTCCTGCTGTGGAAAGCCCTGTCTGACTTTTTAGGTTGTGGATTCCATGCTTTCTACCTAACTGTGTGTTAAATAGTTTTTGAGTGAGCATTCAGAGAGCTTGGAAGTTACTATAATTAGCAAAAAAAAGAAAATGGTGTTTTCATCTTTCTCGGTGACTGATAGAGAAAGAATCCTTCTGTGAACGAGATCAGCTTCAGAGCTCTGGCCAGAGAGTTGGGAATTGAGCTGCCGTAGTAAACAGCTGACATAACAGAAGTGGCAATGATCCCCCATTAAATGTCTTTTAGCCGATAGAGGCTCCCGGGATAATTGACTTTCCAGCAGGAATTACTGGCTCAAAACGAAATCACTGGGCATTAGGGTAACCTACTGCATCCTTTGAAAGGGGGAATGTAACTCTGTCTGGTTTTGCTGACCTGACAGGAATAATTCATCTTGATTATTCATTGTGCTAGTTGCCACCAGATGACACCAGATTTCTGGTGACTGTAATTACAATGTGGGATGAGCTTTAGCTTTCTTTTTCCTTTTTAAACAATGTTCCTCACCCTTGGTTATTGGCTCCTCGGAGCTGAAGGTGCCGTAGGAAGGGATCCAACAATGTCTGCCTTAGGAGATGATGAGTGCACAGTCAGATAGCATTTACCGAGCACTTTCATACACACGGCTTTTACTAGATAAGCAGGGAACAGTTTGGTGTAGCCTGTTTCATTTCAACTGACAGAGTGTCACTTCTTGGTTATACTTACGTCGCTCTGTGCCACATTGCTGCTATCAGAAAGTGGGTTTGTATCTCAGAGCCCACTTTGAATAGGGGAAACAAAGTATGGCCCCAAAATATAACTGCATAATGCCTCCTGCTTTAGACGAGCTTTATTAAAGGGGGAGATGGAAGAGAATGGAATTCAACTAGGCTTTTATTTCGTTGACATGGTTTTAGAAGAAGATTCCAAAGAATGTTCTCCCAAGAAACGACTGCTCCCCAGCCCCACACATCCTTTACTCACCACGTACATACCTCAGCCAGCTGGGTGGCATGGTGCACATGTGCCTGTGGTCCTGGGGGAGAAATGAACATGACAGGTTCAGTGCGCACAGGCCACCGGGACCTCCACTGAGCAGCGGGTCCGGGGTGAACAACAGTTACCATGAGAGTTCATACCCTACCCGGCACAAAGACGTTTTGACCCCCTGTAAGGTATGTGTATATTTTTTGAAGAGGTGCTTAGTTGGTGTGCCAGGCAATGTGCTATGTGCCTGAGGACAAAGAAAAATAAGACACCTTTGCTCTCAAGGAGCTTATCATGTGGTGGGAATGACAGACACTTCCCAAGTAATATGTTAAAGTCTAAGCTAGAAATGAACAGAGATTGCTTCTAGAGTACTTAGTGTAGCCATGGTTGAAGGGAAGGCGTCCCACAGAAGGGATCCCTGATTTGAGGCATAAGAGTTACTGCGCTGAATAAAGGTAGGAAGCAAGTTGAAAGAATATTTCCCATCCCTTCCTACCTAGTTGAATGGTGTTGCTTCAACCCAGTCAATTAGATTAGGCTTAGGTTTTCATTATTTCTTTAATAAAAATGAACTCTCGCCCTTGTGGACAGAGTCTGTACTTTGGGAACAATCTCAAGCCATGGTGGCCCTTGTATTACCATGAGTTCTTGCCATGTGGCTTAGGGTTTTGAATGGTGCAGCTTGGCTGAGAGACCACGACTTCAGAATGTATGTGTCCTGCTCACTTTGACCCTTATCACTTAGAGTGTTGTGTAGGGAACCAGGCGAGGGGTCTTAGTCTGCAGGAAAGTGGCGCATCTCAGAGTGATGGCTTCTGGGGATCAGCTGGGAATGAGCCCGTTCTAAGCAATGTGGGCCTTTGTGTCTTCCTCTTCCAGGATTGTCAAGTATAAATGACACCCACCGTTCTCCAACAAATGAGGATGATTCTCCCACCCAATGCCCTCTTATTTTGGAACCAAATGGAAAGCAAAAAAAAAAGAAAAAAAAAAAAAGGTTGTCACCCCTGTAAGGGTGGCAGAATTAGTCTTCTGAGTTGTCTTTTAAATGTGAGTGGGGATAGCACAATTGCTAAGCATATTCATCTTTGCCCTAAATGATCACCTTGCCCTCTATCCTAACTCTCTTCCTTTGCCCCTCTCAACTTTGTTTTGTTCCCTTTTAGAATGGTGGTTTGGCCTGGAGTGATGATGCAGATGGAGGCCGGGGAAGAGAGATCTCTCGAGATTTTGCCAAGGTCTGTAATATTTCCTTCATGATACAGATAGGGGCAGTTCTGCAGTGGCTTATTATAGCTGATCCCCAAGAAATAAGGACAGAAGTAGCCAGTGAGTTGCGTTTGTAGTGATTGAGATGGTCATAGTGTATCTGGTATACGACTTCAGCAAGATGGAATTTTTCATTGTGTGTTTTTCTTGGGGGATTGGGATTACAGCTGTATGAACTGGACGGTGATCCTGAAAGGAAAGAGTTCCTGGATGACCTCTTCGTCTTTATGCAGAAGAGGGGTGAGTGTGCATCTGTTCATCATTCCAATTCAGGGAATACTGATTGAGTGCCTACTGTGTGCTAGTCACTGTTAGACATCCTGGCCCAGTCATCCATATCCAGGAGGACAGGTGGCATTTACTGCCAGTAGGTTCTGCATTTAGCCAAGTAACTGATAGCCAGATTGAAGGACAGAGGAGGCCTTGGCACAAAGTAGATGGAATGATCTTCCACATTTGGCCCTGCCTCATTTTGTGTCTCTTCTTCCAATTAACTGGTCTCTGGAGTCACTTCAAATTCAAATATGCCTCTTTTAAGCCTTATAGCTACCCTGGACTTATCTATCATGTGGGGCTTCTTATTGGCATATCTAGTCTCATAGAGACTGAGAAAGGTAAGTGAAAGAATGGAGGCCCCTCCGGATATTTTGGAAAGGAAAGGCCAACTCTTTCTTCTTACCCATTGGTTTTCGACGTTTGCATCTGCTGGCTTGGTTAGAACATTCCTGCAGTTGAACAGTAAGGTACATAGGCATCTGCTTTTTTGTGGAGGGGAGTAGGGGGATGGAGTTTCACTCTTGTTGCCCAGGCTGGAGTACAATGATGCAATCTCGGCTCACTGCAGCATCCACCGCCTGGGTTCAAGCAATTCTCCTGTCTCAGCGTCCTGAGTAGCTGGGACTACAGGCGCATGTCACTACACCCGGCTAATTTTTGTATTTTTAGTAGAGATAGGGTTTTATCATATTGGTCAGGCTTATCTCGAACTCCTGCCCACCTTGGCCTCCCAGAGTGCTGGGATTATGAGCGTGAGCCACTGCACCTGGCCTTTTTTGTTTTGTTTTTTTTTTTTGAGATGGAGTCTCCCTTTGTTGCCCAGGCTGGAGTGCTGTGGTGTGATCTAAGCAGCCTCCACCTTCCAGGTTCAAACAATTCTCGTGCCTCAGCCTCCCAAGTAGCTGGGACTACAGGCACACACCACCACATTGGCTGATTTTTTTTTTTTTTTTCATAGATGCGGGGTTTCACCATGTTGGCCAATCTGGTCTCAAACTCTTGACCTCAAGTGATCCGCCTGCCTTGGCCTCCCAAAGTGCTGGGATTACAGGCATGAGCCACTGCGCCCAGCTGGCATCTGCTTTATAATGCACCCTCTCAATTCTCTTTTCTTTTCTCCTCACTCCTTGCACATCCCCAAGAGCCATCTCCACTGTAGATTATGGCATGACTGAGTTTTGAGCTGAGTGACTCAACTTCTGGCTTTGTATTCACTCGTAGCAATGGGTTCACCAGCCAGGTCAGCCCTCAGAACGCATGGCCAGCACCCCAGCCTCTCTAGGAGAAGGCCTTCAGCAACCTGTGTGGCTCCACCTTCATCACCCTCAGGACAAAACCATAGGAGGGAGCTACTCCCAGTAGCCTCTTCCCAGGATCCTGTTTTATCTGATCATGCATCCCTTGGTGCCCATGTCAACAACTTTATTGAGACCTAAGAATGAAATCTTCCTCTTTATCCTGGGCCAAGCTGTAATGGCAGCCCCCAGCAGCTAAATATCCTAAGTTAACTCCTGTCTGTCTGTCTGTCTGTCTGTCTCTCTATTTCCTTCCTCCCTCCCACTCCTTTACCTTTGGAAGCTTTATTGCCTTCTTGGTAGCATGCCTGTTACTGCTGCTTTGCTTAAAAAGGCAGTCGAAAGTTTTGAATCTTGATTTTCCCCAATCTCTAAGCCCGTCAAAGCAGTCTGAGCAGCCCTAATTAGTTTACTCCTCCAACTGTTACCTGGAACTGCATGTGTCAGGAAAAAAACAAGAATATATTCTTGAGGCCAGACGCAGTGGCTCACGCCTGTAATCCTAGCACTTTGGGAGGCTGAGGCGGGTGGATCACAAGGTCAAGAGATCGAGACCATCCTGGCCAACACGGTGAAACCCTGTCTTTACTAATAATATGAAAATTAGCTGGGCGTGGTGCCATGCGCCTGTAGTCCCAGCTACTCGAGAGGCTGAGACAGGAGAATCACTTGAACCTGGGAGGTGGAGGTTGCAGTGATTGCGCCACTGCACTCCAGCCTAGCAACAGAGCGAGACTTCATCTCAAAAATACGTATGTATATATATAATCCTGAAAGATAATGTAACTTGCTGCAGTGAACCTCCCTGTTTGCCCTGAGAGAGAGAAATCCACTTAATACTTTGGTCTCCCCTTCCAGTTACCTTTTAATTATTTACACGCTCCACAAGCCCAGCTGGTCAAACCCGGGAGCTGATCCTGTCTCAGAGGGGCTGCCATAGCAATATAGATTTGAATCAGCAGCTTTATTTTCTGCTTTATTGTTTTTCTCCCTTCCCTGAAGGATTTTTAAAGGAAAATGGAAGTTAGATCAGCCAAGCCAATTGCGAAGATCAATGATCGTTTTCTACTCTATGTCCCCCCTAGACTGGGAGCATCTCAAGGAGGCCCACTTTGTCATTCTTTCATGTCCCCAGTGCTAGCACAGGTCGAGGCAGGAAGGTGCTCAGGACGTGTTTGCTGTGTGAGCAGTCTTACTGGTTTTCCTGGCTCAGCTTGCCACATGCAGGGTAGTCAAGCTGCCTTGAGGTTTGCGTGCATCCGTGTCCTTCAGCCAGCTGCCCCGTAATTGAGAGTCAGCCACAGAGAACAGTCTTTGCTGCATATCCTGCCGTTCTGCGGCAACTGGGACTGCCAGATTGCCATCTAGTATATTACTGGGTGAACCCAAAGCGGGAGTGAGTGACTCCCTTTGATAATGTCACTTGACGGTTCTTCAGGACATGAGTAAATCTTTGTCCTGTCTTCAGCACTTACGTCAGGTATTTCACTGTTTGCTGGCATTACCACGAGAAAGGAAACTGTTCTATCTGCTACTTGTTACTTTAATAAAAGGTTTCTCAGCCTCAGCACTTTGGGATGGATAGTCCTTTGTTGTGGAGACTGTCCTGTGCACTATAGGATTTTGTTTTTATTTTTGAGATAGGGTCTCACTCTGTTGTTTCGGCTGGAGTGCAGTGGTGTGATCATAGCTCACTGCAGCCTCGAAGTGCTGAGCTGAAGCCATTCTCCTGCTTCAGCCTCCTGAGTAAATTCAGCCACCATGCCTGGCTAACTTTTTTGTTTTGTAGAAATGGGGTCTCACTATGTTGCCCAGGCTGGTATTTAACTCCTGACCTCAACTCCTGACCTCCCACCTTGGCTTCCCAGAGTGCTGGAATTACAGGTGTGAGCTACCACACCTGGTCGCTGTCTACCCACTGGATACCAATAGCAGCCCCCTAGTCATAACAACCAAAAACGTCTCTAGATGTCAGAAATGCCCCTTGGAGGGCAAAATTGTCCCCTGTTGAGATCCTCTGGCATGGAAAGATGGGAAAGATTATACAGATGTAAAATTTCCTCTGCAAGAAAAACTTAGCTGAGTGCGGTGGCTCACTCCTGTGATCCCACCACTGTGGGAGGCTAAGCCGGGAGGATCAGTTGAGTCCAGGCGTTCAGGATCAGCCTGGGCGACATAGTGAGACCTTGTCTCTACAAAAAATAAAAGCCAAATTAGCCAGGCATAGTGGTGCATGCCTGTAGTCCCAGGTACTTGGGAGGCTGAGGTGGGCGAATTGCTTGAGCCGGGAAGTTGGAGGCTGCCATGAGCCAAAATTGCGCCACTGCCCTCCAGCCTGGGGGACAATGTGAAACCATGTCTCAAAAAAAAAAAAAAGGAAAAAAAATACTTTTTATGGAAATCATCTTACCTCCAGTCAGGTACATCAGAACAAGCCATGTCAGGTGGCATTGTTTCCTGTGACTGAGTGCCAAGGGAGCGGGTGCTGGGACCTCACCCTGGGCTGGAGTACAGAGAAAGCCTCTGAGAGGAGCTGTGGCTCTAGTAGATCAGACCCAACCACGTAGGTGGAGGAAAAAATGCTGTGACCTGTGACCCTGCCATAGCTGGAAGAACCCTTGTTGGTGGCCCAGAGCCAGGGGCCATCTGGATGGGTCGCCTGGCACCAGACTCTCAAGGGCCATGTTTGGCCAAAAAGTTAGCACTTCAGTCTACAGCTATAGCTAAGTTATCGAAGGCAGAACATTGGCTCTCAGGAAACTTGCTGTGGCAATGTGTCGTTGGGCTAGAGACGAGAGACTGAGACAGGAAGATAATGTAGAGGCTGTTATCTAATTTCCCAGCGATCTCCTTCCTGGAAAACTCTTGTCTGGTAGTCTGAACTAGAGTGGGTGGTTCAGGAGGGTTGGGAGGGTGGGGGACATGGTGGCTCATGCCTATAATCCCAGCACTTTGGGGGGCCAAGGAGGGAGCCTCGCTTGAGGCCAGGAGTTTGAGATCAGCCTGGGCAACATAGCAAGACCCTGTCTCTATTATAAAAAAAAGAAGAAGATGTAATCCCAGCTACTCGGGAGGCTGAGGCAGGAGAATTGCTTGAACCCAGGAGGTGGAGGTTGCAGTGAGCCGAGATTGCATCATTGCACTACAGCCTGGGTGACAAGAGCAAAACTCCATCTCAAAAAAAAAAAACAAAATGTTAAAGGAGAGGTGGGAATAGATTGCACTTTTATTTTAATTATTTTATTTTATTTGTTTTTGTGGCGATGATGCCCTTATGTTGCCCAGGCTGGTATCAAAATCCTGGGCTCAAGTGATCCAACTGCCTTGGCCTCCCAAAGTGTTGGGATTATAGGTATGAGTCACCCCACCACACCGGGCCTCAGATTACACTTTTAATCTTTGTCTTTGTTCCCTTTTTTGAGACAGGCCCAGGCTGGAGTTCAGTGGTCGATCTCAGCTTACTGCAACCTCCGCCTCCCAGATTCTCATGCCTCAGCCTCCCCAATAGCTGCAATTACAGGCATGAGCCACCATGCCAGCTAATTTTTGTATTTTTTAGTAAAGACAAGCGTTACACCATGTTGGCCTCAAACTCCTGGCCTCGAGTGATCCACGTGCCTCAGACTCCCAAAGTGCTGGAATTCTAGGCATGAGCTACCGCACCTGGTCTTTGGGTTTTTTTTGTTTTTTTTTTTTCTTTTCAAGATGAAGTCTCACTCCATAGCCCAGGCTGGAGTTCAGTGGCACCATCTTGGCTCACCACAACCTCTGCCTCCTAGGTTCAAGCAATTTTCCTACCTCAGCCTCCTGAGTAGCTGGGATTACAGGCGCATGCCACTGCACCCGGCTAATTTTTTTTATTTTTAGTAGAGACAGGGTTTCACCCTGTTGACTAGGCTGATCTTGAACTTCTGACCTCAAGTAATCAGCCCACCTTGACCTCCCAAAGTGCTAGGATTACACGTGTGAGCCACTGCGCCCAGCTGTCTTTGTTCTTAACAGAATGGTGAGACCAAAGGCCCCTAGACATTGTGACTTATTTATCATTCGTGGAGTGTCTGGGGCACACAGGAGGCAGATCTTGTTAGCTGGGACCAAGGAAAAGCCTCATAGACCTTGGCAGCAGGTCGGGGACTTGGCTTCTGTCGCTATTATGAAGGATAAGTGGTAGATTTCGTCGGAATCACTGAAAATAGCCTGAGTTAGTCTGGGCAACAAAGTAAGACACTGTCTCCAAAAAAAAATTTTTTTTAATCAGGTGGGTGTGGTGGCATGCTCCTGTAGTCTCAGCTGTTTTGGAGGCTGAGGTGGGAGGATCACTTGAGCTTGGAAGGTCAAGACGGCAGTGAGCTGAGCTTGTGCCACTGTATTCCAGCTTCAGCAACAGAGACCCTGTTTCAAAAAAGAAAGAGAGAAAGAGAAAGAAAGAACAAGCCTGAGTTTGAAAGGCCTGGAGACACCCAACTGGGCTGTGAGAGGGGCCTGCAGCTTTGACGCAGCAGGCTCTGCCCGCAGAGGAAGCAGACGGCTCTGAAGGAGGGAGCACACAGCAGGCCGCTCTGAATGACCACAGCTGCAGGTGATGAAACGGCTGTCCAGTGGGAGACAGGGACAGGCCGTAACTGCTGCTTTGTGCTGTGCCTCTCGCTTGTTAACGTGTTTGGGTGAATTGACTGCAACAGATGGGCTTTTGAGCCCTCAGCACCTTGCTTTCTAGACGAGACCAGGGTGACTTGCACCCTGGCGACCTCCTTCCTGAGCAGCAGAGCAATCTGCCCATAAAGGAGCCTGAGAAGAGTGGAGTGGGAGGAGGCAGTGCCCTGGGGAGGTGGAAAGAGCTCTGGACTGACAGTGCAAAGCCAGGGCTAACATTCTTCATTCTCCTGATCTTGAGCACATCCTCCTGACTCTGGCGGCCAGTTTCCTTATTGATAGAATGAGAGGGTTCAGTTAGACTCATCTTGAAAGTTTTTTTTTTTTTTTCTTTAGCCTGAAGATTGGGTTCTAGGAAGTTTCTATTGTCTGTATTGTGTGTCCATGATTGTGTCTATTGAGCTACCCTTGAACAAAAAACAACAGAAGAAAAGCCCCGTTAGCAGTTTTCTGTCAAAGTAATTGTGTGAAATGACACCAAGAATCTCCAAGACCAAATGCTTCTCTCCTGTCCTTGCTGTGTAATGTATTTCCTCTTTTGCTGACTGAAGCTAAATTCAATTAAGCAAGTTGCCCTTGATTGCTGCCCCCCCCACCCCCGCCAGAATATTTCTCCAGAAAAGATTGGTTAGGTTTTAGAATTCTGATGCCCCTTTTGGCTCACCTTTTGCCATATGCACATTTCGGCTGGACGCAGTGGCTCATGCCTGTAATCCCAGCACTTTGAGAGGGCAAGGCAGGCGGATCACTTGAGGCCAGGGTTTGAGACCAGCCTGGCCACCATGGTGAAACCCCCATCTCTACTAAAAATGTAAAAATTAGCCAGGCATGGCGACACATGCCTCTCATCCCAGCTACTCGGGAGGCTGAGGCAGGAGAATCGCTTGAATCTGGGAGGCAGAGGTTGCAGTGAGCTGAGATCGCGCCACAGCCTGGGCAACAAAGTGAGACTGTCCAAAAAAAAAAAAAACAAAAAAAAAAAACAATATACACATTTCTTTGGCAAAAATAAAGCCAAACAGTTCTAAATAAAATTGGCTGGCCGGGCGCGGTGGCTCACGCCTGTAATCCCAGCACTTTGGGAGGCCAAGGCGGGTGGATCACGAGGTCAAGAGATCGAGACCATCCTGGTCAACATGGTGAAACCCTGTCTCTACTAAAAATACAAAAATTAGGTGGGCATGGTGGCACGTGCCTATAGTCCCAGCTACTCGGGAGGCTGAGGCAAGAGAATTGCTTGAACCCAGGAGGCGGAGGTTGCGGTGAGCCGAGATCGCGCCATTGCACTCCAGTCTGGGTAACAAGAGCGAAACTCCGTCTCAAAAATAAATAAATAAATAAAATAAAATTGGCTAATTTAACTCCCTGTGGGTGTTTTCTGAAATACCATTCCCTCATAGATTTTCCATTTAGTCTTTCATTGTCCGAGGAGAGGGACTAATTTCTAAGTCTAATAAGCAAAGGCTGTATTGTAAACAATTTCATTTTTCCTTCATCAGTGAGGAAGAAAAGCTTGTTGTCTTGTTCCCTAGGAGGTGAAACAGAAGTGTGGTCTCATCAAAGAGTCAGGATGATGATGATGATGGTGATGGTGATGGCGATTTTACTGTTATTTGTATTCTTACCATGCCATGCACGTTACAGAACCCTTTCAACCCATTATCTGTTCTGCTGCTCCCCTCAGCTCCAGCGCTGTGGGGTAGAGAGAGCAAAGGGAACCTGTAACCCTGAAGAAGCAGTCCCCAGGTTCAGTGACTCACCTAAGGCCACAGCAGACTTAGCATGCAGTCTCCTAACTCCCAGCCCTGTGCGCTCTGCTTCTCCTGCCTTATCTTTGAGAAACTTGTTTTTAGCACCAGCAACCCCATCCCTCCCCTTTGGGGCAGCAGGAAGCCTTGTGTCTCCTGCAGCATTCACCACCCCGCAGAGAGCGCTGGCCTGCCTCCACAGGGCACCGTCCAGTAGGACTTCTGAGCATCTAGCTGATGAACACAGGGTAGAACCTGAAGGGCAAGATGGGCCTTCATCTCAGGGTCAGGCCTGTTTCTGAGAGAAAGGTAGGAAGGGCAGACGTGACAACTCAGTGGCACAGAGGCTGCCATCTGTCAAGGCAGGATGGGGTAAGGGGTGGGGGACACAGGAGGCACCCAGAATGCCCACAAGCAAGGCTCTCTTTTCCTGCCCCAGCCCCATCTGGGCACAGCAGGCTAAGGAACTGCTTGGTCACATGGAAGACAAGTTTTGTCAAGACCTCACTTGTAGAGCTGCCTTCCCGCCCCCATCAGTTCTGTTCCAGGCTGCAAACTGACCTTGGTTTTCCCAAATGGATTGTTGGATCTGTTTTTGATGTGTATATACAAAGAATTTACTGTGGGAAAAGGGCTTGGTCTGCTTCAAAGTGCAATTTGAGTGTTTTTCCTTCTGTTGTGTGCTTATCTATCCATCTCAGGCAAGGAAATGTTCATGACATATATTGCTTTGCCTTTTGGTGGAGGCAATTTCTTGTATATTCTTTGTATCTTGCCGTAAATGGTCTGTGCCCTAGACACCCTTCCTGGTAGACGAAAATATGTTGTCTTTTTCAGATGAAATAGGCTTTGGGGCTTCATTTTCTAACTTTATCCCCAAATGAAAGTCTAAAATGCAAATCTTTAAGTGTCTGGATCAGCCCTTTGTCCGAGGCCAGATCTTTTTCTCTCTCTAGGTCACCCAGCTGCTGTTAAAAATATGTATACTGTTTTGGCCGGGTGTGGTGGCTCATGCCTGTAATTCCAGCACTTTGGGAGGCCGAGGCAGGCGAATTGCCTGAGCTCAGAAGTTCAAGACCAGCCTGGCTAACATGGTGAAACCCCATCTCCACTAAAAATTAGCTGGGCATGGTGACAGGTACCTGTAGTCCCAGCTACTTGGGAGGCTGAGGCAGGAGAATCGCTTGAAACTGGGAGACAGAGGTTGCAGTGAGCCGAGATTGCACCACTGCACTCCAGCCTGGGGGACAGAGTGAGACGCTGTCTCAAAACAAAAGCTGTTTTTTTTTTCTCATTTTTAATAGTCATTATAATACTCTATAAACACCTAGTTATCCACGATCATAGGAAGGGAGTCCTAATTTGAAAGTCACAATTAATTTGAATAGCCTGCTTTTGTCATTAAATTCACCCTCTTCGCCTTCAAAATCTTTAACTGGTATTTGTAACACATGGGAAAATTGAGTTATTTGATAGTTTTGTGCCTTCTGTCCCAAAGTGAGCCAGTATTCAGTAAATCATGTAAGCGTTGCTATAGGGAAAGGTTGCAGTGAGTGTTTGGCCTACTTACACCATGGGGAGGTTCTGCTGGGTTTGGAGGGCTTGATGGTACAGACGGCACTGGAAGCTCAGACAGCCATGCCCTGCTTAGGCCAGAAGACCCATGAGGTGTGCTCCAGCCCAGCCAGCCTTCCACTCTCTTCCTGGAGATGCCAGTCAGTTGTGCCTAGTGGCAGGCAAAGCAGGGAAGACCCTGAAGTCCACCTCCTTCTGACTCATTGACCAGTTTCTCTGAATGCAGTTGTCATAGCCATAATCTTTTTTTTTTTTTTTTTAAGACGGAATATTGCTCTGTTGCCCAGGCTGGAGTGCAGTGGCGTGATCTTGGCTCACTGCAACCTCCGCCTCCTGGGTTTCAAGTGATTCTCCTGCCTCAGCTTCCCAAGTAGCTGGGATTACAGGCACCTGCCACCATACCCGGCTAATTTTTGTATTTTCAGTAGAAACAGGGTTTCACCGTGTTGGCCAGGCTGGTCTCCAACTCCTGACCTCAGGTGATCTGCCTGCCTCAGCCTGGCAGAGTGCTGGGATTACAGGCATGAGCCACTGCACCCGGCTGCCATAATCTTATTATTAGGTATAGCAGAATACAATATTACATTTACTGTTGAACTTCACCTAAGGAGATTAGTCCAAGCTGGAGTATCAAAGAAGATAATGAGTTTAAAATTAGCCTCCAAGGTTGTAGAACAACCAGCTTTCCCATGCATTGCAGTTGGGAGTGTAAAGGGTTACAGCTACTTTGGAAGTCTGTTTGGCAGTATTCACTAAAGCTAAACATACCTGGATCTTGTTACCCAGCAGTTCCACTCCTGGGTATATTCCCAACAGAAATGAGTGCTTGTGTTCACTGAAAGCTACAGGCAAGCATATTCATAGCAGCTCCATTCATTATGGCCCAAAATGGAAAGAATTCCAATGTCCATCAGTAGTAGAATGGATAAATAAATGTAGCATAGTCACATGCTAGAATACTACACAGCAGTAGAAAGTTATGAACTACTGCTATACACAGCTGGGATGACTCTCAGACCTAATATTGAGCAAAAGAAGCCAGACACAGAATATTTACTATGTGATTCTATTTATGTAAGTTCAGAACAATATATGTCAGAATAACAGTTTATCTCCAGAGTGGGTAGGGTGGAGGGATGGATATTGATTGGAAGGAGGCATGAGGGAGTTTTCTAGGGGTGCTAGAAATGTTCTGTATTTTGGCCAGGCACGGTGGCTCACGCCTGTAATCCCAGCACTTTGGGAGGCTGAGGTGAGCAGATCACCTGAGGTAAGGAGTTCGAGACCAGTCTGGCCAACATGGTGAACCCCGTCTCCATTAAGAAAAAATTAGCCAGGCGTGGTGGCAGGAGCTTGTAATCCCAGCTACTTGGGAGGCTGAGGCAGGAGAAGCACTTGCACCTGGGAGGTGGAGGTTGTGGTGAGCTGAGATCGCGCCACTGCACTCCAGCCTGGGCAGCAGAGCAAGGCTCTATCTCCAAAAAAAAAAAAAAAAAAGTTCTGTGTTTTGATCTGAGGGATAGTTACGGAGGTGTATATGGAAGTACAAATCTAGCGAGCTGTATGGTTAAGGTTAACGCACCATACTGTACATAAGTTAGACCCAGTCCGTGGGCAGTTGGAGTTGGAAAGCTTAACGATCCCTGTCAGTGCATACTAGCACATTGGCACATCCTTGCCTCTGCCCTATCTTGTGGAACAGTCCAACTACAAACTGCACGGCAGAGTGCCAGGCATTGCTGCCTGCTTTCCCGGCAGGAGATCTTGTCTTTTTTAAATTACAACTTTTGTTGGAGGTTTAGGGAGTACATGGGCAGGTTTGTTACATGGGTGTATTGCATGGCACTGAGGTGTGGGGTATGATTGATCTCGTCACCCAGGTAGTATGTGTAGTACCCAATCGGTAGTTTCTCAGTCCTTGTCCCCTCTAGTAGTCGCCAGTATCTGTTGTGATAGTACTATATGAACAGGTCATGGGGGGAGATCAACAGTCATTTCTCTGCTGGTTTCTGGAGAGCAAGCCTAGAGCAAGGCAAGAATGAAGATGCAGAGGACTGGTCAGGAAGCCTGGCTGCCTGTGCGCATTCCCTGCTTAACACAAGCCTGAACTCCACTAGGCTGTCTGCTCGGTGCTCTGGACAGTCAGGGTATGGGAATGATTAATGATCTTTTTCAAAGCCAGGAAAAAGCAGTGAGGGTCCCTAGCAGGGCCACACCCTGGGTCCTGGGCCCTCACCCCTGCCCAGTGGGCAGGAAGGCAGCCATGTGAGTGTGTCTGGGGTCCCTGCCCCTGTTTGCTTCTGGACTTCCCTGGAACCCGCCCATTCTCTGCAGTGGGGAGGAAGTGGCTTTCCCTCCAACACTCTTACCATCTCTCATCTTTGTCTCCAAAGCCAGAAGAGGCCATCTCTTCTTCTGCCCCCACCCCTACCTCCAGTTACATCTTGGTTGTCTGAGTGGCAGGAAGGAAAACAAAGTACCAGGGAGTAGCTTTTGTTTGGCCACAACTGCACTGGAAGCTCCTGATCACAGCTGTGGCCTGCTAGTGCCAGTGCCCAGCGGCATTCCCAACAACAAGGGGTAAAACCCCAGAAGTCCCCCCAGCTTCACTGGGTCTGTGGCCATCATAAAAGCCATTTAAATTCATCCCTAGGGCTGCAGGCTCCCTGGCTGAAATCTGATAAGGGGCCTCTTTGTTGCAACTGTCAGTCTCCTTTATTGAGGAGGGAACTGGAGACCAGTGGCACTTCTTGGGGTGCAGATAAGGCCCTGGATTCCTGTCAGAGAGAGCATGATTAATTACCCTCAATCCCAGCGCCTGCTTTGATAGCAGTGACTGACAGTCCACAGGCTTCCCCATCAGGTGCTCACCCGCTTCTGGGAGGCGTGATGGCGGTGGAGATTTGGTCTCCTGTAGGGCCAGCACCAGTGACCCACAAAGAACTCTCTTCAGTGCGTGTTTGCCTCCTTCCTGGTGCTCTGCGGGTTGCTTTTCCATTTGTTGTGGACAGAGGCCTGTCTGTCTTAGGTGAAGAGCTTCCTTAGAGGAAGATAGAAAACAGCGCAGAGAGCAGCCCAGAGACCCCTTGCTCCCTCCCACAAAGGCTGGGAAAGGAGCTATTGCTTACAGACATGAACTTCACAAATCTGGTCTGAAGCCAGGGGCCCTCACAGAGAAGGGCTCAAACCATCTGTATCACGGCCACTTGACAGCATTATTCTGTAATTCAGGCAAGTTCCTAAAACCAAGTCATTCTTCCTTTGGTAATAATCACAACTACCAATTTTTGTTTGTTTATCTGTTTTTATATTGCTGTTCTGAAGGTACATCAGCAGATTTTTTTTTTTTTTTTTTTTTTTTGAGACGGAGTCTTGCTCTGTCACCAAGCTGGAGTGCAGTGGCACGATCTTGACTCACTGCAACCTCCGACTCCCTAGTTCAAGCAATTCTCCTGCTTCAGCCTCCCGAGTAGCTGGGATTACAGGCATGCACCACCATGACCAGTTATTTTTTTTCTATTTTTAGTAGAGATGGGGTTTCACCATATTGGCCAGGATGATCTCGATCTCCTGACCTCATGATCTGCCCGCCTTGGCCTCCTAAAATGCTGGGATTACAGGTGTGAGCCACAGCGCCTGGCCCAGAATTTTTGTTTTAATTTTTCTTCATAGGCTTTAGAACTGAAAATGCATCTAATCTAAATTCCTCACTTCACATTTGGGGAAACTGAGGCCTGGGTCTGTTGATCGCCTATTGGTTCTTGTTCAGGCAGGTAAACCTAGCTTAAAGGTGTTCTTTATAGCAGAATCTACTTTAGACAAGAGAAATGGCTACCAGGTCCATTAAGCATAAAGCAAACTGCTGAGACAGACCAACCTGCAGTATCTGCCTCTCTGTTGTTAGAAGAATCAAAGCCACGGCAGGCTTTTGTGCCTGGATTATCTGATGGGAGAAAGCCCCACCGTCATCTAGAGAGAGCCCTCAGCATAGCCTCCGCTCTGTTTCTTATGGCACCAAGGGGTCAGCCTGCACTGGGAACCACTTTAACGGTTTAACAGAGGGCCAGCCGTAGGGAAGAAAGTGCCCAATCTTATCAGCTTGATCTCCAGAACCAGGGTGCCTGATCAGGGCATGGGGACTCACATGAGGAGAGTCCACTGGGGAGTAAAGAAAACCCTGGGTGGGGCTGGGCCACACAGCAGGGCACAAGGGCCACCACCATGGTTTCCAGGGCACCTCTTACCTGCAGTTTCTCTGTAGTGTGATGACAGTTCCCAGAAGAGTGCATTTTCCCCTCTGGGAAGAGGTCACTTACTGGTGAGGTTCCACTTGACTTGGAACACCGTGTGACCCTTCCTGGTCTCCTCAGGTTCTGCATCTACCGTTCGTCCCCTTGCCTCAAGCAGTTCTCATTCTAATACAGTCATGTTGTATGTAACTAGGAAGAGGCTAATTTTTAATGAAATTTCTACATCTGTAACAATGTTGTCTTTCAAAGATGCCATCTCAAATAGCCAGGCAGTTAATCCAATGACTACTCAAAATGAATTTGTAATTCCTCTCTGGGGAGTTGCTTTCAGAGGCAGTTTGAAACACACTAGGAAATCTCAGCCAGGCACAGTGCCTCACGCCTGTCATTCCAACACTTTGGGAGGCTGAAGTGGGAGGATTGCTTGAATCCAGGAGTTTGAGACCAGCCAGGGCAACACAGTGAGACCCCGTCTCTACAAAAAATAAAGATATGCCTGTAATCCCAACACTTTGGGAGGCCGAGGCGGGCGGATCACGAGGTCTGGAGTTAGAGACCAGCCTTTCTAACATGTCTACGTCTCTACCAAAACAAAAAACAAAAAATTAGCCGGATGTGGTGGCACCTGCCTGTAATCCCAGCTACTCAGGAGGCCAAGACCAGAGACTCACTTGAACTCAGGAGGTGGAGGTTGCGTTGAGCCGAGATCACGCCACTGCACTCCAGCCTGGGGAAAAGAGCAAGACTCAGTCTCAAAAACTAAAAACAAATAAAAAACAAAATAAGATAAATTAGCTGGGCTGGGCTAGGTGGTGTGTACCTGTGGTCATAGCTACGTGGGAGGCTGAGGTGGGAGGATCACCTGAGCCCAGGATTTTGAGGCTTCACTGAACTATGATCACACCATTGCACTCAAGCCTGGACAACAGAGTGAGACTCTCTCTCTTGATAAAGAAAGAAAAGAATCTGTCATGATTTATACTCACACTTCATCTTTGATTAAGAACCGTATAAACAGCCCAGTCTTTGTCTTACTCTCCTGACATGCCTCCAAATGAATGATGACCATTTCTAAAAGTAAAATGCATTCTCCAGTGGTGAAGATTTGCCATCATTAAAGAGATTCAAAAGAAAACAGTGCAGACTCCG
Source organism: Alouatta palliata (assembly GCA_004027835.1). Lineage (NCBI taxonomy): Eukaryota > Metazoa > Chordata > Mammalia > Primates > Atelidae > Alouatta > Alouatta palliata. The sequence continues at coordinate 31,177 of PVKV010015041.1, forward strand.
AAAGCTGTTTGCAGATGGAGTTTCAAAGCCATGTGGATTCTAGCTGTCCAAGGTGACCTGTAGGATGGCACTTCCTCAGCTGGGCAAGCCTTGCTGTGCTGGGACAACACTCGCCACCTCTGTCCTGTGCATGTCACACACCTGGCCGCTGCCTGCTCTTTGACACCTGTTTTCCCCTTTGGCCTCAATAGGGAGGGTCCCAGCAGCCACATTGCAGGCATGTGGGAAGTGTGTTTAAGATTCCCAGTTGAGACCAGGCATGGTGGCTCACACCTGTAATCCCATCACTTGGGGAGGCTGAGGCGGGTGAATTACCTGACCAGCCTGGGCAATATGGAGAAACTCTGTTTTTACTAAAAATACAAAAATTAGCTAGGTGTGGTGGCATGTGCCTGTGGTCCCAGCTACTCGGGAGGCTGAGGCAGGAGAATTGCTTGAACCTGAGAGGCAGAGGTTGCCGTGAGCTGAGATCATGCCATTGCACTCCAGCCTGGGCAACAGAGTGAGACTTTGTCTCAAAAAAACAAGAAGATTCCCAGTTGAGAGCTGGGTGCAGTGACTGGAGCTTGTGATTCCAGCTACTCAGGAGGCTGTGGTGGGAGGATTCCTTGAGACCGGAAGTTTGAGACTAGCCTGGGCAACATAGTGAGACCCCTGTCTCTACAAAAAACTTTAAAAATTAGCCAGGCATGGTGGTGTGCCCCTGTAGTCCCAGTTTCTCAGGAGGTTGAGATGTGAGGATCACTCGAGCCCGGGAGTTCAAGGCTATAGTGAGTTATGACCACACCACTGCACCACAGCCTAGATGGCAGAGTGAGACCCTGTCTCTAAAAAGAAAATTTAGAAAAAGAAAAATTCGCAGTTGAATTACCATGGAGTTGGTTGCTTCAACTCTGAGAAACATTTTTGGGTACATTATTAAATGCTATAAGGCACGGTAGGCATGGTAAAGGAAAGACAACCCTTACCTTCATAGAGCTGACAGTTCTCCTGGGATACTGAATGAACAGAAGCAATTAGAGAATGGCAATTTGCTAAGCTTGTAGGGTACAATAGAAATTCTGAAGGAAGAAATCCACATGAACTGGGGTAGTTAGAACATGCTTCCTGGAAGGAGTGGACGTGGAAGGACACTGGAGGATTTGGGTGGAGGCAGAAAAGAGCATAGTTTGGGGGTGATAGGGAGAAGGCCCAGTGAGTTAGAGTGCAAGTGAGTCATTGGGAAATGCCAGGAATACTTCCTATGTGATCTTTTGAGGGCGTGTTGAGGAACATAGGTTGCGATTGGACATGTGAGATGGGCTAGGTGAGCAATAAGAGTTTTTGTAGGTTTTTAAACAAGGAAGTGGGTAATATGGTAAAAGTGGTATTTTAATAAGATTGGCTGCAGTGTGCAAGTTGAATGTATGGATAAGGGGCTACTGCAGGCATCTAATTGTGGGCCAGAGAGGGCCTGGACCAGAATGGTGGCTGTAGGCCAAAAAAGGAAGATGCCTTTGAGAAGTACCTCAAAGGACGAATCATGAAGCTCTCTAACACCCTGAAGGTGGGTGATAGGGAGAGGAGAGGAGCCAGTGCTGACGACGAGGTTCCTGCCTCCCCTCCAAGGGTGGTAGTGTTGCTGGGAAAAATGAGGCATGGGGAAAGGGAGCTAGCTTAGGGGAGTGAAGATGAGCCCAGCACAAACATTCTGATGTGGAAGTAAATGGACCACATGTGTGAAGATGCTCTAGGAGCTTCTGGAAATGTGAGCTTAGGAGGCCTATGTGAGGGGACCCTGGAGTGGTCCTCTCAGACACTCCTGGTAATGCCTTGGAAAGTGTAGACCCAAGCCCATGGGTGTGTTTGGGCAGACAGGCCTCCAAAAGGAGGTCGATGTTAGCCCTATCCTGCTAGGGGCCCACATGAGGCTTTTGTCGTTCTGGTAGGCGGAAGGTTTACTGTCCAGAACAGCACGGGGAGAAGTCAGCTAGCACGTGAGCTGGTCTTAGGAGTATGTCAGTAATCCTCTGTTTTTTACCTATGAATTTTTGGATCTAATTCCATGACCCCTTTGTCCTTGACCCTCCAAGGACAGCAGGTCAAGACAAAAATCTTCAAGATCACGAACTCCCTTCTCACACTTAGGAAAGAGGCCTAGGCCGGGTGCTGTGGCTCACACTGTAATTTTCATGCTTCGAGAGGCTGAGGCAGGAGGATTGCTTGAGCTTAGGAGCTTGAGACCAGCCTGGGCACCATAGGAAGACCCTGTCTCTACAGAAAATGTTTTAAAATTCCATGAGTGTGGTGGTGTGCACCTGTATTCCCAGCTACTCAGGAGGCTGAGTGGGAGGACGGCTTGAGCCTGGGAGGTTAACACTGCAATAAGCCATGATTGTACCACTGCACTCCAGTCTAGGCAACAGAGTGAGACCCTATCTTTTTTTCTTTCTTTTCTTTTCTTTTCTTTTTTTTTTTTTTTTTTTTTCGAGATGGAGTCTTGCTCTGTCGCCCAGGCTGAAGTGCAGTGGCATGATCTCGGCTCACTGCAACCTCCACCCAATTCTCCTGCCTCAGCCTCCCAAGTAGCTGGGACTTCAGGCACGTGCCACCACTCATGGCTAAATTTTTATATTTTTAGTAGAGACAGAGTTTCACTGTGTTAGCCAGGATGGTCTCGATCTTCTGACCTCGTGATCCTGTCTTGGCCTCCCAAAGTGCTGGGATTACAGATGTGAGCCACTGTACCCAGCCCAAGACCTTATCTTTAAAAAAAAAAAAAGGAGAGGAGGAGGCCTGGTCTTGCCGTAGCAGTACCACATGTCCATGCTCATAGTGCTTCCTTTTCATCCTCTGGCTTGAACCACCCTGTAAAAGAGTTGGTGAGCCTGCCGTTCAGAGCGGGGAAGACTGCTGTGCCTTTAGGGAAGGAAGGCGGATGGAGCTGAAACAAACAGCTCTTCTCTGCTCAGGCTGGCCTAAGTTCCACCAGGCAGCTCAGTGAGACCTCAGCGAGACAGGGGCAGTGGGAGGGGGCAAGACAGGAGCAGCAGCCTGTGTACAGTAAAAGGAGTTTGCCGTCAAAAGGCAACAAGTCTCATACCCTGCCCCGGACGGTGACCCTTCCCTGTGGAGTTCTCCCCTCTGACCTCCAGATCATTAATCCCGAGGCTGCCAAATGACAGTCATCCATCACGCCTCCTGACGAGCATCCCAGCCGGCTGTGAAAGGACTGGCCCCGCCCTCACCACGTCCCCTGGTGCTCATTAGTAGCCCTTCCTGCTCGGTGCCAGGTTTCCTAATCAAGTCCCTGGCTCCTCTCACTTCCCCTCGGGGCCACTGGGCGGAAGCTGCTCTGACCCTCCCCCTTTCAGAGGCCAGGGAGTGGGTGGAGTGATTGGTATGGGGAGAGAATTGTTGAGTGGCTTTCATTCCCATGGAGACCTGTGTGTCCAGCAGTTCCTTTGACATGGCGGGGCACATGAGAAAGAAACTGTTTCTCCATCGAGCAGGAGGAAAAAGCAGGCGTGTGCAAATGAGCACACTCTTACAAGCAGCACTGAGAGCTGCCAGGTGGGGGATTAAGCAGGGCTCCCCTTCTAGGAAGTCAGAGAAAGGCTTCCCAGGGGAGGTTGCCACTGAATGGAGTCTGAAAGCTGCAGAGATAAGTTGCCAGATCACTAGGAATAGTCTGGAATTGTACTGCTAGCAAAACAAAAACAAAAACCACACACACAAACTAAAAAACAAGCGCCTTTGAAGTCATCTAGTCTGGCCTTCCTATTTACAGATGGCAGAACAGAACCAGAGAGGCTGCTTTTTCAAAGGCCACACAGCCTGTGCACTGGACCTGTCTTCACAGCTAGTCTGAGTGTTCAGGCTCGCGGAGCTTGACTTAAATTACACTTCCAAACAGATTCATGAGCATTGTTTCCAGCTCAGCTAAAGGTGGACATACGTGGAATCTTTTTTTTTCAGTCCGATGATAATCCAGCTGTCTCTTTCTCTCGTTGGACAACCACAGGGACCCCGATCAACCGAATCCCCATCATGGCCAAGCAGATCCTGGACCTGTACATGCTGTATAAGCTGGTGACCGAGAAGGGGGGCCTGGTGGAGATCATCAACAAGAAGATCTGGAGGGAGATCACCAAAGGCCTGAACCTGCCCACATCCATCACCAGCGCCGCCTTCACCCTCAGGACCCAGTGAGTGGCCGGGCCTGGGGGAAGGAAGCTGAGGCTGGAGAAAGGGGATGTTGTAACCTAGAGGAGAGGAAGGAAGGAAATTCCTTTATATAGTTAGCAAGGATTCCCAAAACAGTGGCGAGCTTTCTGAGATGAATCCTTCACTAAACCAAGTAGAGATGAGAACTGCCATTTACCAAGCATCTAACTCACAATCAACCCTGTAAAGTAAGTATGCCCCCTTTTTCCACATTACAGAAATGAAGTCTCCAGGGTTAAATAATGTGGCCAAGGCCATACCAGCCAGCAAGTGGTAAAGCTGAGATTCAGACCCGGGCTTCTGTCTGAGACTCATGCCCCTTCCAGGACATTGTCTTCCAAACAGCATCTCCACCCCAGGTGGCTCCTCTTACCTGACATTCAGCTGGCCCAGCAGCAGAGGACCCAGAGAAAGGCAGGCAGGAAGGCCCCTTTGGATTGGTGACCTGGTTTTGTCAGCATTTGAGTTCACTACACGGGTGATGGAAGCAGTGAAACCAAGAGCAGCACTGAAGGGCGAGGGCCTGAGAGGAGTCTGCTCTTCTGGACCACTCTGGAAGTTGTTCTGTGAAGAGTATGCAGTGAGCAACTGACATACTTGTTAGGTGGCATGTTGTAGCTACAACCAGAATGGCAAGGTTCTTGGGGAGAGAACTGCTTCTTGGGACCTAAGACACAAAGAATGACAGTCTGGGTCCCATGCACAGTGGGAAAAATTGCTCCTGTCTGACCAGCCCCACTCTGAATGGTTAGAAGATCAAGGAGCCAGAAAGCCCTTGTAAAACTTGGCCCTAATTTTTCCCAGTGCACTAAAAAACACCAAAATAAATGTGAAAACATCAGCTAAGATGTTATTTATTTCCCCTAGTGAATGGTGCTTCAGAGTGGAGCCTGTTTAGGGTTGAGCAGCAGTTAGAGGAGGCTGGGGAAGAGCATCCAGCCATCCCAGACTTTTCTGCCAAGTACACCAAGGTTGCCATCCTTTGCCCTAGAGCCCCGCCCAACAGAGACTGCTTGCAGAGACCCACCAACCTCAACTGGGTGGTCTCTGGTGCTGTTTTGGATTATTCTCCCTGCTTGCTTCCTTTCCTCCAGGTACATGAAGTATCTATATGCCTATGAGTGTGAGAAGAAAGCCTTGAGTTCCCCAGCTGAACTCCAGGCAGCCATTGATGGCAACCGCAGGGAGGGCCGGCGGCCCAGCTACAGCTCCTCCCTCTTCGGCTACTCACCTGCTGCTGCTACTGCTGCTGCCGCTGCCGGGGCCCCTGCCCTCCTCTCCCCACCCAAGATCCGCTTTCCCATCCTTGGGCTTGGCTCCAGCAGTGGCACCAATACCAGTGGCCCGCGGATATCCCCAGCAACCACTCTCAGGAAAGGTCAGCAGGGCTCCCGGGGGAGAAGGAAGAAAGAGGGGAAGGGACGCCAGTTACCCTGTGTTCAAGACTGGGGTTTTTGGGTGAGAGGGTCCATTGTGGATTGCTCCAGCTCCAGTTCCTTCACAGGTGATGGAGCCCCGGTGACAACCGTGCCTGTGCCAAATCGTCTGGCCGTGCCCGTGACCTTGGCAAGCCAGCAGGCTGGTACTCGGACTGCCACGCTGGAGCAGCTGCGGGAGCGGCTGGAGTCGGGGGAGCCTGCTGAGAAGAAGTCATCCAGGCTGTCCGAGGAGGAGCAGCGCCTGGTGCAGCAGGCCTTCCAGCGCAACTTTTTCAGCATGGCACGGCAACTCCCCATGAAAATCAGGATCAATGGCAGGGGTGAGCGGCCTCAGGACAGGTCCTTCCCTTCCTGTTGAGCGCCAAACCGCAGCCCATTCATGCCTCCTGGGACTGGTGGGGCAGGGGTGGTGACCTGGAAGAGGCCCCTCCAGGTTCTGCCTTCCAGGCCCACAGAAGAGAGGCACTGAGCTCTCAGTTCACCAGGCTGAGGTTGTTTTCTAGGGGGCCACATGTTGCCTCAGGCAGTACCCTGTTCTCTAGTAAGAGAGAAAAGCAGTTATTCACGGAGGAGGAGCCAGAGGCCTTCAGAGAGCTGCTGCGTTTCCCCACCAGCCTTTACCCCAGCACCTCACTGGTTGTAGGCAAGAGCAGGGCACCATCGGCAGGTCTGAGAGGAAGACACCCCTTGTTCGTGAGGCTCAGTGAGGGGCCAGGTTGCCCTGGGCTGTCCAGGGCTGGACAGCGGGACTGCCAGTGACCCTCAGGAATATAGGGGGAAGGAGGAAATACAGGTTTGGCAGCGTCATTGACATCCCTTCCCTTCCCCTTCACGTTGTTCTAGTGCCCCACATTCTCTTCCCCAAGCCACACGCCCCTTTTCCCATTCACACACATTCTTTCCCATTCTGGTCCTGATGCTATCTCAAAGCAAACATGTGTGAGATGTGTGGGAAGGAGCCAGGTGTGAAGGGAGCTGTTCGTATTCCCAGGCCTCCCCTCCCTACCCCACTCCCCTGGGGAGCAGAAGAAAACTGGGAGGTAACAAGCTCATCCAGGGCCAGGTGCCCTGCTTCTGCACAAAACAAAGGGCTATTAGAAGAGAGGGCTTGCCAGGAAGAATTCTGAGTCTGGGGTGACACAGGCAGAGGCCCTGTGTGCCTGCACCTGAAGCCTTCCACAAACACCAGCTGCCCAGGTGGTCATGGAGGGGCAGGTGCTGGGGGCGTAGACTCCTCTCCTTGAGGGACTCAGAGTCAAAGGAAAGAAGGGGCAAGGTGGGTCCTCAGAGTTGGGGCTGGGTCTCGTTGATTCTGATTTCCTGGGCCTGGTGTGGTGGAGCTCGGGGTTTGCCCATCACATGGAGATTGTCAGTGCAGAGCTGTGGGACCAGGGTCGGCCTCGTTGCCTGCTGTGATTCCTTTTCTCTGGGAGCAGAGGGAGCTGGGGAGATGAACCGGATCGGTGGGAAAAGCCAGCAACAGGAGGTTGGTGAGCCAGGGATCTCCTGCCATACCCTATACTCAGGAGAAGGTTACATAGCTGCTTTCTAACAGTGTGAGGCTTTGACCAGGGGTGGCCAGGCAGCATCAGAGTGGACAGCAGGAGTGCTGTGCAAGGCTTGACCAGGCCCCATGTCCCCCTGTACCCAGCAGAAGACAGAGCAGAGGCCTCGGCTGCAGCGCTGAACCTGACCACAAGCAGCATTGGGAGCATTAACATGTCTGTGGACATCGATGGCACCACCTATGCAGGTGAGCCCCTAGAGCTCTGCGGGAGGCCCACGTGGCCGCAGCCAGCCACAGGGCAGCTCCGTGGCTGTCCATGCCTCTCGCCTTCTGTCCAGAGACTTCCTGGGGTGGCTTCCTTTTTCCTGGTCTCAGAGTTGCAAAGGTCAGGTGGTCCTCTGGACTGGCAGAGACTGGATTGTTAACAGGATGATAGGTCCCTCCCACTTTGGCAGAAATCCTTCACCTAACTCCCCCTACTCCTTTTTTTTTTTGATATGGAGTTTTGCTCCTGTCACTCAGGCTGCAGTGCAATGGCCCGATCTCGGCTCACCACAATCTCCGCCTCCTGGGTTCAAGCGATTCTCCTGCCTCAGCCTCCCAAGTAACTGGGATTATAGGCATGCGCCACCATGCCTGGCTAATTTTTGTATTTTTAGTACAGATGGGGTTTCTCCATATTGGTCAAGCTGGTCTCGAACTCCCAACCTCAGGTGATCTGCCCACCTCAGCCTCCCAAAGTGCTGGGCTGCGCCTGGCCACCTAACCCTTTTAGACGGGTGATTGGCTCGGTGATTGAAGAAGTCAGTATCCCACTATCCCCAAGTCTTCTCATACACAGGTCACCTTTCTCTGACTGTAGTTCAGCTGTTCTCTTCCTTTCGCAGAATGCGTTTTTATTACCTTCTCTGTCATTCCCTTTCTTTAAAATAGACGGAGGACTGAGACACAGCCAAAGGAACCCTGGTGTAGCAGAATCAGCTTACACTGTTAAGCTCCCCACCCCCTAGTCTTTTATAGTTATCTCTTTCTAAACCTAATTTGGCAATGGTGTTTTGTTTGTGGGTTGATTTAGCGCCTTTACAGAGTCTTTCCAAGGGTTTAACTTTAGTGTTCATGACTGGACATGGTGACTCATGCCTGTAATCCTAGCACTTTGGGAGGCTGAGGCAAGAGGATCACTTGAGCCCAGGAATTTGAGACCAGCCTGAGCAACATAGCAAAATCCCAAATCTACAAAATCCAAAAAAAAAAAAATTAGCTGGGCATGGTGGTGCACACCTGTGGCCCCTAGCTACTTGGGAGGCTGAGGCAGGGGGATCACTTGAACTCAGGAGGTCAAGGCTGTAGCGAGCCATGACTGTACCACTGCGCTCCAGCCTGGACGACAAAGCGAGACCTTGTCTCAAAAAAAAAAAAAAAAAAAAAGCCGGGCGCGGTGGATCACGAGGTCAAGAGATCGAGACCATCCTGGTCAACATGGTGAAACCCCGTCTCTACTGAAAATACAAAAAAAATTAGCTGGGCATGGTGGCACGTGCCTGTAGTCCCAGCTACTCGAGAAGCTGAGGCAGGAGAATTGCTTGAACCCAGGAGGCGGAGGTTGCGGTAAGCCGAGATCGCGCCATTGCACTCCAGCCTGGGTAACAAGAGCGAAACTCTGTCTCAACAAAAAAAAAAGCCAGGCGCAGTGGCTCACGCTTGTAATTCCAACACTTTGGGAGGTCAAGGTGGGAGGATCACCTGAGGTTGGAAGTTGGAGACCATCCTGACCAACATGGATAAACTCTGTCTCTCTCTGTCTCTACTAAAAAAATACAGAATTAGCCAGGCATGGTGGTGCATGCCTGTAATCCCAGCTACTTAGGAGGCTGAGGCAGGAGAAGCACTTGAACCTGTGAGGCTGAGGTTAAGAGGCAAGATCAAGCCATTGCACTCCAGCCTGGGCAATAAGAGCGAAACTCTGTCTCAAAAAGAAAAAAGAAAAAAAGAACAACTTAGTATTCATAAAAACAGCAGTCCTTTTCCCATTCCCATTTCATTTGTTTACGGACTAGCTTGGGAACAAGCCCAGCTGACCCTTGGTAACCTGGCCTTGGTGTTTCTCTTTGAGTACCCTGAGTACACCTGTCTCAGAGCGTTTATGACATTTTAGCAAAACTACTCTGTCGACCTGCCTGTCCCCACATCAGCCCATCGCACTGCAAGGCAGTACAGCATTTGGATCTTCTCCCATCAGCCTCTAGCACAGTGTCTACAGCCGAGTCAGGCACAGGGCTAGGCCAGCAGTGAATACTTACTGAAAGGAGCTGGCCTGCCCCTTGGCTCTTCCTCTGCCCACACTTGCTTCTCTTCCCTCCACCGAGGTGTGCTGTTTGCCCAGAAGCCTGTGGTCCACCTCCTTGCGGGGTCTGCCCCCCAGAGCCTCGGCAGCAGCGCCAGCAGCAGCAGCAGCTCTCACTGCTCACCAAGTCCTACCTCTTCCCGGGGCACCCCCAGTGCAGAGCCCTCCACCAGCTGGTCCCTCTGATGGGCAGGACCCAGCTTCCCACTCGCCACTCTCCTGCCGAGAGTAAAGGAAGTTGATGCACGGAATTTACCTCATCTCACGGAGCCCACGTCGACGAGCACCATTTGTCCAGACATGGAGAGTTTGGATGTGTCCGTCTGTCCAGGCTCCATTCAGGTCCTGCTGTACTCTGGGGGCAGGGAGAGGCTAGAGGGGCAGGACAGGGCAGTGTTGTCCAATCAGGGATTGTCCTGGAGAACTGGGTGGGGGTCTGTGGGTGTCCAGCTTCCTCCAGGGTTCCCCAGCCACCTCCCAGCCCGGGGCACAGTGTATCGACAATCTGTCAGCCGACACAGGGCTGGAGGCCCTCCATTTCCCTTCCCCTTTAATTTATTTCTCTGCCCCTCCTTCTGTCATGACTCCAGGGCCCCTCGTCTCTTCCCCTGTTTTTAAGTCCCATGTGGGGCTGCTAGGAGCCGAGAGCATGCCTTCATGCCTTTCTCTGCTGAGCATGGGATGGGGCCCTCCCAGCCCACCTTGCCTACTGTTAGGTTCCTGGGGTGTGGGTCCCTCAAACTGAAGTCTTGAATCAGTCCTCAGGGCCCCAGATCCCCCTTCTAATGGTCCCAAGGAAGAGACTGTAAGGGCAGTTCAGGGCCAGGGCCCACGGGGTACCTGCTGACAGGAAGGCAGAGCCTCAGTGCTGCCCAGCTCTGGCACCTGCTTCACACGGACCCTTCTCTGACCCCCAAAACCTCATGCTCCCCATTTGCCCTGTTGGCCCACTCTCACAAGAATAGCCCCCTTGTCCCCTCCCCAGCCCCCTTCTGTTTCTCATGGGGCCATCTCGGCCTCACCATCCCCACACGTGCCGACGTCAGGTTCATTGAAATACCTCAGATTTGTAATTGTTGACGTTTGAGTCTTCAGGAAGTATTTGCATCTCTGAAATCTTTTTTATATGTGTTTTGCTGACTTTTGTTCTTTTTTTTTATTTTAAAATTTTTATTGTTGTAGCACCAAAGAAATGAAAACAAATCACCCCAAAGCCAAGCAAGTGATTGGGTACTCTGGCTCTTCTCTCAAGCCCAGTGAGGAGGCCGGGGGGAGGCAGGCAGGGGAGACGACTCAGGGATCGCGGGGCGGGGAGGTGGAGTCGAGAGGCCTGCTCTCACGCCGGTCGGGCCCTGGAACCGCACCAGTTCTGAAGACAGTCCATTTTCTGCCACACCCCCACCCCCAGCTGACCAGGGGGGCAGCAGAACACCTCCCCATCACTCAGCATTCCCAGCTCAGGGCACCGGCAGGCTGGGGTCCACGCGGGCCTTGCTAGAGGTTGAGCCGCCCCAGCTATGAGATGCCGAGAACCCACTGCTCCTCCTGGACCCTGGGTGGGAGCAGGCGGCTCCTGTGCTGTCAAGAAAAGGTGGTTCTTGTGTGCGGCTCACCCCAGTCGAAGAAGCCCTCGAGTGTTCAGCGGACCACCACCACTGTGACATGGGGCGGTGGCAGTGGGAGACACTGCGCGTGGCGTGGGTGTGTGGCGGCATGGCTAGCATTCAGTCCTTTGTAGGCGAGGAAAGGGAATCAAAAGCTTGAGCACAAACAGATACCTCGGCCTGAGAAGCTGCAGCTCTGCTCACCCGAGTCTCCTCTCTCCCCCAGCCCTCCACACACACTCCAGCTCCCACACTTAGGCTCACACACTCCATCTCCCGGGGCTGACCTCGTCTGGCCTCAGCCTGCAGGGTGTGGGCAGAGAAGGGCATCTGGGATCTGGTGCCGTTGAGAAGCCCAGTTGGCTGGCACTGGGCCCACTTGAAGGTGTCTCAGACATTTGGCCAGTGTGTCTTTCTCAGGGGTTTGGTCACGAAGGATGGACTCTTCCCACCCGGAGGATGCAGGGACAGTACGCTGCGTCTTTCTGGTCACTGGATCCTCTCCCTTTCCCCCGGCAGCTCACCTGGCTGCACCCTCAGAGTGAACCCTCACTGCCCTCAAAGACAGCATCAGGGTCTCAGCCAGAGCCCGATGGGGGGGTGCCAGCAGGTGCCTCCAGGAGTGGGGCCTTGGCCCAAGCAGAGCTTTCCCTGAAGGTGCCGTCAGCCAGGGCAGCTGTGTTCCCTCCCCGCTCCCCATCTTATCTGTATTTTAACCAGGAAAAGTGTGATAGCACATGGGTAGCCTAGGCAGTGAATAAATACCTCAGTTGTCCTCCTGCAACAAGTGTCTGTATATGTTCTGGTTATTTTATCTTACATGTTCTCGAATGTTTATATTTCAATAAACCTCTACCTCTTCGCACAAGCAGGTCTCTCTCGGTTGCTTTGGGTGGCCCTTCCACTGGACAGTACTGGGGAGAGCTGAGCTTCTGAGTGAAAGGGGACTGAGTGACTACTACTCACCGCCTGATCTCTCCTGAACCTTCTCCCCTTCCCCACCCGCCTCTTCGGAGGGAAAGCTCCCTGAGCTTACTCTCAGCTTACTTTCTGTGTTAGCAGGATTCTCTGGCATTACATCACCAGACTGATTCCAGTGATGTCACATCTGTGTCCCAGCAGGCACAGGGCCAGCGGGTCACCTCGATTCTGCAAGCCCCTGCCAAGCTCCTGCTGGGTCAGACACTAAGGGAAAACCCACAGGGTTATCTGGACTGAGATGGATTCTTTGGAATACAGCCTGCCTGAAGCTGTACAGTGGCTACCACTGGTGGGCAGATAGAAGCTGGAGCAGCCACAGAACTTCTGGAAGGCTTCCCAGAGGTGGCAGCGTTAAAGCTGGAAGAGTCAGAGTTTGACCTGGAGAGGAGCATAGGGAAATACAGTGGCATCAAAGGACCTGGCACTGGGGAACTGTGGCTGGTGCCTTGGGTCAGTGGGTGAAGGAGAGGGGAATTGGGAAAAAGTGAATCTGGGGCCAGCATGGGTCCCAGGCTAAAGGATTGGGAGGCCATCCTCTGAGAATTAGGATGTATTTTCACCAGGGCATGGGCTTAGAAGCTTTTCTAGAAGGGTGATGGTGACATACTGGGCGTGGAACCCTGAGGCACTGCCAGTGGAGCTCACGCCTATACCCTAGAGCCTTTCTCCACCATGATGCACACTCCTCGGCATAGCCTGAAGACACGCAGAGAGGCAGGCCCTGGGGGGACTGGTAATTGCCTCTGCCATCCATGACAACGTACTGTACCTGTCTATGTAACCGTGTGAGGTCAGGCTAGCAGGGTTCCCTATCTGGTATTTTGTACTTTTTTGTATATGTGTATACATATGCGCGCACACACACACATACACACGGGGTTTTTTTGTTGGTTTTTTAGATAGGGTCTCACTGTGTCACACAGGCTGGAGTGCAGTGGCACAGTCAGCTCACTGCAGCCTCAAACTGGACTCAGGTGATCCACCCCCTTCAGCCTCCCAGATAGCTAGGACTACAGGTTCATGCCACCATGCCTGGCTAGCTTTTTTTTTTTTTTTTAAGTTTTTGTAGAGACGAGGTCTTGCCATGTTGCCCAAGCTGGTCTTGAACTCTTGGGCTGAAATGATCCTCTGCTTCAGCTTCCCACAATGTTGGGATTACAGGCATGAGCCACCGCATCCAGCCTCTGGCATTTTGAAATGCTAGAAAAAGAAGGTGACATTGGGATAGTCTTGAGAGTCCATTGCTGATTTTCTTTAATCTTGTGGGGAAAAAATGACTGATACTTCAGTAGACACTTTAGTGGTTACCAGTCATTTACTGGTAACCCCTCACTGGTATCACACCTCACAACTTCCTGGCCACATGGAAATTTAAAAGACCCATCTAGGAGGGAGCTGAGTGATGAAGGGCAGAACCAGGCCCAGAGGCACTTGAGATGGAAACAGCACATGGTGGCTTGTGGGGGGTGCAGGGATCCTGGAGGAGTTCTGGAAGCAGTGGCATCTGATAGAAATGGTGATGAATCGAGGAAGAACAAGGTACCAGGCCACTGCAATTCCATTCCATTTCGAATTAAGAAAATATTAAATATTTTGATGTTAAGAATATCCTGACCTTAAGAATTTCTCATCTGGGCACGGCAGCTCACGCCTGTAACCCCAGCACTTTGGAAGGCCAAGGTGGGCGAATCACAAGGTCGGGTGATTGAGACCAGCCTGACCAACATGGTGAAGCCCTGTCTCTACTAAAAAATACAAAAATTAGCTGGCGTGGTGGTGTCCACCTGTAGTCCCAGCTACTCGGGAGGCTGAGGCAGGAGAATTGCTTGAACCCGAGAGGCCGAGGTTGTAGTGAGCCAAGATTGTGCCACTGCACTCCAGCCTGGTGCCTGTCAACAGAGCGAGACTCCAGCTCAAAAAGAAAAAAAAAAAAAATTCTCAAGCTAGACCCTTCAAAAAAGCTCAAGTGGCCGGGTACGATGGCTCATGCCTGTAATCCCAGCACTTTGGGAGGCCGACGTGGGAGAATCACTTGATGGGTCTGAGACCAATCCTGGCAACAAAGCGAGACCCTCCTCTACAAAACAAAATTTTTAAAGTCAGCCAGGCATGCTGGTGTGCACCCAGCCCATAATGCTTTCTTTCTAATGCTTATTAATCCTTAAGACAAAAGCAAAAAGGAAGAGTTAGGGAGAGGGAGCAAAGTCACAAACAGATGTTTTGTCTAAGAGAAAACAGATGGCTTGACCTCACTGTGATCAGGGAAATGCTCAAGAATCCACCTCGAACTACTGGACTGACACAAACTTAAAAGTCAGAGTACCAGGCCTTGGCAAGGATGAGGAGCAGCAGGAACTCACTCACACGCACTCTTGGGCTAACCAGTTTGGAAGCCACTTTGGCATTACCTACTAAAGCTGATCATACTCTTGTCCCTAGGGCCTTGTAATTTCACTCCTACGTTTGTCCCTCAGGAGATGAACAGGAAAGTTCACACAGCACTGAAGCCTTCGTAATAAGTTGGCTGTGAAACTATCAATTGAGCCTGGTGTGGCGAGGTCCCACAGCTAGCGAGTGGAGGAGCTGGAGCTGTAGTTTAGTGCAGTTCTGCCGAGCCCAGAGCTTGTGCCCTCAACACAAATGCTAAGCACTCTATACACGCCACCCACAGCTCTATGAGGCAATGTTTTTTCTTTTTCTTTTTTTTTTGAGACGGAGTTTCGCTCTTGTAACCCAGGCTGGAGTGCAATGGCATGATCTCGGCTCACCGCAACCTCCGCCTCCTGGGTTCAAGCAGTTCTCCTGCCTCAGCCTCCCGAGTAGCTGGGACTACAGGCATGTGCCACCATGCCCAGCTAATTTTTGTATTTTTAGTAGAGACGGGGTTTCACCATGTTGACCAGGATGGTCTCTATCTCTTGACCTCGTGATCCACCCGCCTCGGCCTCCCAAAGTGCTGGGATTACAGGCGTGAGCCAGGCAATTTTTTTTCTTTAACATTATTTATTATAAAATTATATAGCCGGGTGCGGAGGCTCACACCTGTGATCTCAGCACTCTGGGAGACTGAGGCAGGCGGATCAACTGAGGTCGGGAGTTCAAGACCAACCAGGCCAACATGGCGAAACCCTGTCTACTAAAAATACAAAAATTAGCTAGCGGGACGTGGTGGCTCACGTTAGTACTCCCCGCCACTAGGGAAGCTGAGGCACGAGAATCGCTTGAACCTGGGAGGTGAAGGTTGCAGTGAGCGGAGTTCATGCCATGGCACTCCAGCTTCAGTGACAGAGCAAGACTTTGTCTTAAAAAAAAAAAAAAAAAATTATAGGGACGAGGTCTCACCATGTTGCCCAGGCTGGTCTCCAACTCCTGGGCTCAAGAGATCCTCTCGTCTCCGCCTCCCAAAATTCTGGGATTACAGGAGGCGTGAAACACCGCGCCCGTCCAAGGCAGCGCTGGGATGGGACTCCAAAGCGGGTGCCCTTAACTTGTACCCCAAGTCCTCCCCTTCAGGGAGGGGAAGGGACCAGAGGGAGGCAGAGGATCTAAGGGCGGTTGTCCTCAGGGCTCTCCTATGCTACGCTGCGCCCAGCCGGGGATCCGCGAGCGGCCTCCAGAAGCTCATGGAAAAGCTTGCCCGGCGGCAAGCGACAGGCCCCCCACGCCATTGGCCAGGATGGAGTCACGTGTCCTCCCCAGAGCCAATGGGAGCGAGGGGGCAGGGTGACCGGGAATGACCTTGGACTGCCTGCGCTGCGCGGAGAGCCCCGTTGTAGGCTGCGCCCTTGCGGCGGCGCGGGGCCACCTCTGGGTGTCTGGAAAACGGAGTGGAGGATCTTATGGAAGAGAAGGTTTGGAATCACCGCTGGAGGGAAGAGGAGAAGGAAACAAGCAGAGTGGCGGGAACAGGAAGGGACTAGGGATAGAAGCCGGGCTTGGAGTGAGGCACGAACCCCGGCAACTCGGGGACAGACGAGGGGCGCGGATCTCCTCACTGGGCGGGGTGGGCAGGGAGACGAGCAGGAACTGGAGCTAGGGCGAGGGCTGCGGGCTGCGGGGGGCAAGTGGATACCTGGCCTCAGGGAGGGGCTTCCAGGAGGACAGGGGTCTCCTTTGGAGCAGCACCGGGGGTGTTTGCTCGGCAAGGACTTTTTGTGTCAGGTAACCGAAGCCAGTCGGGCCAATGGCGGCAGAAAGGAGAGAGATTTATTCTTGGATCCAGGGTGTGCGGAGGAGCCCAAGGGCAGCTGGACCCTGTGCCGGCGTCAGAAAGGGCCCGGAACCCGGGAAGCTCTGCCCGCGGAGGGTATCCTCTCCCTCTAAAGACCACCTCAAAGCTCAAGTTTATCAGCTCCACACATGAGGCCGCCCTGGGCTGAACTAAAGTCTCACCGTCCCAGTTCCAGTTTCTGGAAATTGTCAGCTCCATTTGCTCTCCTTGAAGTCCAGCTTATTCCACGAGGTGAAAAACAGGACAGCTGACAGTTCCTAAGTTTTCTGTGTCTAGTCTTCAGCCCTGGAGGGACTCCTCTGCTCCAAGTCCTGCGATCCACCAGGAGGGGGGCCCACTGGTCCAGTACGGCTCGGCTCGATACCCAGCCCTGGATTGCAGCTGAGGCTGGAAGGAGTGGTCATGAAGAACTCTGCATGAACACAGATGGGCACGAATTCCCAGAGGTGTCCTGTCCCTCCACGGTGCCAAGGAGCCCTCCTCTGAGAAACTGCTTCACTGAAAGTACAGGTGGAGGGAGGGGTCGGCAACAGAGCTGAGAGGTGTTCAGGGGGCACATGCCTCAGCCAGAGGAAGCTGGCTGGGGAGGAGCGTTTAGAAGAATCGCCAGATGACCTCGAGGGTGATACCAAGCCTCAGCCCACCTTGCCTGTAGCTCCTGAGCATGGTCACGCTGGCAAGCTCAGAACAGCTGAGAAACCACGTTTCTGGGACAGATTAGGGGCCCAGGGGGCTTAGCTGCTGGTTTGCTGTGTGACCTATAACAAATTCTCTGGGCAGTTTGTCTGTGAGATGGGGACTGTAGTGTGATCAAAGGTACGAGTGAATGAGAACTCACTTTGAAATGTCTAAACCCAGTGCCTAAGGCCTTCCCTGGCAAGACAGAGGGTCCCTGGTGGCACTGTCCAATGGCATTAGGGCAGTAATTGGGCCAACCAGGCTTACAGGGCTGCAGCACTTCCTCTGGTGTGGGCACTGGATGCCCAGCTCTACTCCTAGCCCAGGGTCACCTGGGAAAGTGCTAGGTCGTCTCATCCACCAAGAGCCATATTGGCAACATTGTGTCAACATGGACATTTCCGGCCTGTGGCAGGCAGGAGACAAGGAGTGGTTACCGCCAGGGAGGCCTCTGACGACAGGCTCCTGCTTCAGGCCTCATAGAAACCCTGGCCTTGGGGGCTGAAGGCACAGCCAAAGGGGCCTACCCTCTTCCCAAGTCCTTGCCCAGCTGCGGTTGCCTAAGGCCTCTTTTTTCTTTTTTTTTCCTGAGACAGTCTCACTATAGCCCAGGCTGGAGTGCAGTGATGCAATCTTGGCTCACTGCAACCTCCACCTCCTGGGTTCAAGCAATTCTTCTGCCTCAGCCTCCTAAGTAGCTTGGATTATAGGCATGTGCCACCAGCCCCAGCTAATTTTGTATTTTTTGTGTATGTGGAGACAGAGGTTCCCCATGTTGGCTGGGCTGGTCTCGAACTCCTGGCCTCAGGTGATCCACCTGCTTCAGCCTCCCAAAGTGCTGGGATTACAGGCGTGAGCCACCATTCCCGACTCCCTGAGGCCTCTCAATCCAGAGGCCTCTCAATCCTGGTCTTGATGCCAGGACCTCTCAGCTCACTTGGCGGGGGTGCAGGGCCTGACCTCAATCTCTTGAGCCGCAGAGTAAGGCTGTGAATGTGTCCTCTGCTGGCTCTGGGCACAGTCTCCACACTGCCTGAGCACTGCCCCTGGCTTCCACCTTTTCTCAGATGCACTTCTTTTGGCCCCAGGGCTGCGTCTGGGATCTGGGGGCAGATGAGACAGAGACTTATACCATGGGGGGCAGAGAGGCAGGGCGGGGGGTAGCTTCGGCTCTGTCCAGGGAGAGGGAGGCCAGCTCAGGAATCCATTTAAAACCAGCAAAATCCCAAGCTGGAAGGGCCTTTCCAGCCTTCTGTTTCCCCTCTACAACCTGCACACAAGAAGGCCAAGGGACAGAAAGGAACTGTGCAGAGGTCACTCCCCACCCCATCTAGAGGGACCCCATATGCAACCTGCAGGGGCTGTGAGGTGGAGGTGGCTGGAGACTCCGCTCCGTTCCTCCCAGTGCTGGAGTCCCTGGTGCTCAGAGTTGCCACAGCTCCCGCTCCCCGAGGACACGATTCTCAGCTGATGGTCAGAACTCTAAAGAGTCTCCAGGACCCCATCGGCGGCTCTGACGCTCTTTACAGAAGTCTCCAAAAAGCAGCTGAGGCAAAGGACAACATACCCCACCCCATCAAGCTCATTATCACAGGAGCTCAAAGATGATGACCTCGGTCAGAATGAAACGGCATTTAAACACAAGCAAGTAGCTGTCACCAGCCTGGGCAATGTGCTGTACTGTGTCATTGGCCGCTCCACGTTACATCAGACTATTTCGTGAATATCACAGAAAGTGCAAACAAAGCCTTGTGGATTAAGCATTGCATAAGACAGGCTTTGTGACTAAAGCCGGTATGCAGCTGCCCCTGGGCACTCATACATGGTTTTGTGACTTTGGTACTGACTCAGCCTGATTGGACCCCAGATACAGAGGAAACAGGAGGATGGAGAAAACAGGCCAGGTCCCCAGTGTATTGTGTCCCATGCCATCATGCCATACTCACATCAATCCCATGTCCTTGGTATTGTCCATGTTCCCATTTTACAGAGGATACTGAGGCTTAGTGAAGGCAAGACTTGCTCACGCTGGCCAAGCTGGGGAGTGGTGGACGGTGACATGTAAGAGTTCTTGGCTCTGTGGCCGCTCTCCTTCCATCCATTGCACCAGGTCCAGAGGCCCAGATGGCTTGATTCCCTGTGCCCACAGCCTACTCTGCCATGCCATCTCCTGCTGCTGCTTCCCCTGGCTTCCCATCTTCAGAGAGAAGGCAGACCAGGAGATTGGTCAGTCCTCAGGCCACTGCACAGCCCCACCCATCCTAACCCCTGAGGGGATGAAAGTAGAGCCTTCATAAACTGTCCCTAAATGCCCCTGCCCCCTGCCCCAGGTCCTCAGAGAAGAGGGAGAGCTGTGGGGCCTAGGGAGCATTTCTGGGAGGGAGGGTTGGGTTTCTCTCTCAAATGCAGACACCCCTCACCCTGTGGTCATCACTTCACCAGCTCCTGTTCTGGAGCCCTCAGTGGCTGCTGCAGCCTCAGTTTCCCATGGAGGCTCTCCACCAGCTTGGAGATGGATAGGGGAGGCAGTGAGCATGTTCCAGGCTGAGCCCTCCCCTTGGGCAGTGAGCCTTCCCCTTGGGCAGCGAGGGCTTGGGAGGAACTCGACTGATGGAGTATGCGGAAGGGAAGGTCAATGGCCATGGTGGGCACCAGGGATCGGGCATGGAGGAGCCTGTGGGGCAGAGCAGGCCTGGGGGGGCAGCTGCTGAGCGCCTGGTCCTGGGCAGCCTCCAGGGCCAGCTGCTGAGCTCTCAGCTCTTGAGTCTCTAGCTTCCAGCCCATTGCAAACCTTCTCGAGCTCAGTCCGCATCTTGGCCAGCTCTGAGCCCACCTCCTGCAAAGAAGTCTGGGATGAAGGAGGGTGGGGCTGGCACATGTCTTGATCTGGGGCCTCCCCAAGAACTTCGCTCCCCCTTGGATTCAGAGCTCTAGCCTCACAGGGGCCTTCCTAGGGACTGTGCTTCATCACAAGGAAGAGGTCACCTTGGCGGCATCAGGTGCAGTGCTGACGGAACAGCACCAGGGGACGGAATAAGAGGGCGCACCGTCCCCCACAAGCTGCGCAGGTGACTGAAGGCCCAACACTTGCCCTGAACCCCAGATCCTGCAATTCCTTGTTTCCTTTTACCCCTGAGTCCCACAGCACTCCCTGTAAGATAATACTGCACAGCCCAGAGGCTCACATCGCCCTCCATCTCCACATCCTGCACAGGGCTGAGCCCACAAAGCCTTGGTCCCTAACACACTTGTTTCATCACATCAGTTGCTGAGTCCACCCTGCCAAGGAGTGACACCTCGTCCCCTCTCAGGGCCACACTGAGGTTGTTTGAGGGCAGGGCAGCCGGGGTTCCAGGCCTGGGATGAGTCTAGGCTGAGCCCTCGGTGCTCAGTGGAGAGCCCCCATCCTGAATCACTGGATCCACAAGCCAGGCTCCCTACTCCATCCCCTGCTCCCTGGCCCAGGCCCTGCCTTCCCTTCTCCACATGGCCCCTGTCTCAGCTCCTCCAGCTCCTGGAAACAAGGGCCCAGTGTGGTCCCAGAGAGCCCAGTCCACATGGCAATGGGAGATCAGAGCCAAGTTCTCTGCCTGGGAGGTCCCACCTCCAGGCTGAACTCACATCCCTGGAGCGGGCTGTCCCAGCTCCACCCACGCCTGTCCCTGAGCTCACCTATCAGCCTCTAGTGGAGTCCACATTGCAGATTCAGGCTCCTTGGCCGACCTGGGCTCTCACAGCTCGTGGGGGCTGGGAGGCAGAGATGCTGCTGGGTGTGGCAGGGATAGCAGGACCCTGTTCCCTTGCCCCCACCCCGTTCTGTGCATCATTAGCTCCACCAAGGCTGCTGGGCAACTCAGCTGAGGCACAGGCCCAGTTCTATAGAGCTGGGAGACTGTTTGGCAGGGACGGTGAGCCAGTGGGTAAACTAAACAGGGTCATAGGATCACCAAGTGTCAGAGCTCCCCAGAGTCCCATCCCCACACCACACCCAGTGTACAGATGGAAGTGTACAGGTGAGCCTTATACCCAGTGTGCAGATGGAACTGTGCAGGTGAGCCCCACACCCAGCGTGCAGACGGAACTGTACAGGTAAGCCCCACACCCAGCGTACAGACGGAACTGTACAGGTAAGCCCCACACCCAGTGCGCAGATGGAACTGTACAGGTAAGCCCCACACCCAGTGTGCAGACGGAACTGTACAGGTGAGCCCCACACCCAGTGTACAGATGGAACTGTACAGGTGAGCCCCAGAAACACTGAGGGGCTTGGTCAAGGCCACTGGCCAGTTTGGGGCAGAGCTGGGACTAGACTCTCCATCGGTGTTTGTGGAACCCTTGTCGCTTGACGGGCCAGCGAGGACTCCCAGCGGCCCCATCCACAGGCTGTGGGGCTGGAGGCTGGTGGGTGGGGCTTGGCTGGTGCCCACTCAGGTAAATGCCTGTGTAGTCCCCAGGAGAAGTCACAGTGGGCTGAGTGGGGAAGGGGTGAAGTAGGGCCCACCTTCCACTTGCAGACTCTGGGAGCCGGCCTGGGGTCTCTGCTGGGATCTGCCCTATGGGAAGAGGGCAGGTGGCAAGGACTCGGGAGCACTTGGGCTGCTCTGGGATGTCTGCCCTCCCTTCAGGCTGTCAAAATTGACCGGATTCTTATGTCCTTGTCCTTGGGTGGGCATGCTCAGGCCACCCTGACCTAGGGCACCCGACCCTCACCCCTAGCAGCTGGTGCTGAGGGTTCTGGTGCCAGTGGCAGCCAAAGTCCTGCTCCTGCCTGCAGGTTCCCAGCTCACACTGGAGGGCAAGAGCCTTTCTGTTCATGGACAGATGGGCCATTGGCAGCCCCGGAGGTCCCACACGTCTGCGCTTGAGCACTCCGGTACTCGGGGCCAGGGTGGGGAGCTTGGGACCCATTAAACACACAGGAGGCTGAGGCCCCACAGGGAAGGGCTGTGGCTGTGGCACAGCCTGGACTTCTCACTTTAATCCTCAAGGCCCCTGACTTCAGGTGTGGGGAGGGCTCTAGGGTCCTCAGGAGGGTTCCTTGGGGGACCTGACTGCAGATGGGGCTACCTCACGCCACCCCAGGCAGCCCAGCTCCTGCCCACCTTCTGCCTCTGGATTCCAGCAGCCATCTGGGGGTTCTCCCTCTCCAGAGCCTGCAGCCTGCTTCTGTGGGTGGCCAGGGAGGGGCAGGCTGCATCCCCATCCAGGGGCCCCGCTCTCCGATCCTCTCACACCCACAGAAACCCTCACACAGCTCTTGGGTTTGGGCAGGTCCAGCCTCCAGAGGGGAGCGGATCTCCTCCTGGGCCCGGGCATGCCCTCCCTGGCTGGCATGTGGACTAGGGACCCAGGGGACTCACTGGGCAGCGCCCGCCCAGACCCACCATAGCTCCTCCTGTGCGCATTCTGGCCTCTGTGCAGCTGTGTGACGGTCCTGTGGTTACGTGATGGGAGAAACAAGAGGGAGCACTGGGGCCCTGAGGTCTCAAGTCACACCCAAACCAAACCACCCAGCCGGGAAGGTAGCAGAAGCAAACTGGGGGCATTCTGGGTTGAACTGTATCCGCCGTAACAACAACAAAAGATACATTGAAGTGCTCAGTAGCTCGTGATGAGACAGGATCATTACAGAGATAATCAGGCTAAAATGAAGAAATGAGGCTGGGCTTTAATCCAAGGTGACTGGTTTCCTATACAAGGGGGAAATGTGGGCACAGGCAGACACACAGCGAGTCGCCGTGCGGACATCCTGGGAGGAGTGTCAAAGACTGTTGGCAAAGCACCAGAAGCCGGGGGCCAGGCCTAGAACAGACCCTCCCTCACAGCCCTCAGAAGGAACCAACCATGCCAACACCCTGACCCGAGCTGCGGCCTCCAGAACCAGGAGACAATGAATACCTGCTGCTCAAGCGACCCCGTCTTCAGCACTTTGTTACCACAGCCCCAGCAAACTCACACAGAGGGTAAGTGATTCCAGCCCCTGTGGCAGCTCTCTGGCCCCAAAAGGACCCTGACTTCGAGGGGAACTTTCTCCTCAAAGTGGCCACACCTGCAGCAGCAGGAAGTGTGCAATCGTAGTGGTGAACATGTGACCGAACACCATGTGTTTTCACGCGCTTGTCCATGTAACCCTCTTAAGGATAACCGTTATTTTCACTTTTGCAGATAAAGCCCAGAGAGGCAGAGGAACTGGCCAGGGTCACACAGCTAGTAGATCTTGAAGCCAAGATTGAAACCCACAGCCTTATCCACTAATCTGCGGACAGTGCAGACTAGTGAATCCTGGGATTGGAGACAGACTGAGACAGAGACCCAGAGAGGGTTGGGTGGAGGAGCTCAAGGCTGGGGATGGGACTGGAGGGGGAGCATGCCAGAGCCCCTGGGACCACTGGGTGCTGAGCTCTCGAACCCCCTGGCCAGTCTGACATTGATGCAATGTGGCTTCGTCCAGACCCATCCAGCTGCTGCCCCACCTCCGAGAGCCTCGCCCTGCTGGAAGGGCACTGCCCGTTTGGTCCATCGGCCACTCTGTGCAGGACCCCTGCCCATGACCCATCTGCACTGTGGGCCATCCTCGCTGGACAGGCCCAGGGCCCAGGGCCCCCACCTGCCTGTAGAAGGTGAGTCCTGGGTTGGCCTTCCAGGGGTCTAGGGAGAGAGTAGAAACGGCCTGGGCAGTCTCCGAGGGGCTGGAAGGCCCTGCACGTGGGGCCCAAATTGACACAGGCTTATGTGTCATGTGCAGGCTACGTGCATATGGCTCTCCTGGCACCGCTTCCTGCCAGGAGACGAATCTGCCAAGGACCCAGCCCTCTGTCACTCCACTACCTTCTCACCGACGTTGTCCACCGCAGGTCCTCAGACTTGACCAGAGAATATAGCCCATCCAGGCCCTGAGGATATACCCTCTCCCCACCCCAGCCTGGTTTGAGACATAGACAAAAAAAAAAAAAAAAAAAAAAAAAAGTAAAGAATACCCTGAGATTTTCTTCTGTACAAATATACAGTGGCAGACTACACTGCAAACATAAGGA